>PVJI01025568.1:0-20231 GCA_004026765.1 Micronycteris hirsuta | reverse complement strand
TAAGACACGCGGGGGGAAGAAATCCGGCGGCCACGGGTCTCCTCCACCATCGCCCATCTTGGGGAGAAAGACCTCGTGGGTTGCCCAGCCGGGGGTTTTATTAGAGGCATTAAGACACATTTACATTGGATTGATTATTCATGGGATTAAGCAGAACAGGTAGGATTACTCATAACAAAGCATTGGGATGTTGATTCACATCTGGTGGCAGACACGACCAGGTGAAAGCAATATTCAAGGATCAGCAAGCCAGAATTTTTTAAGATACACCTTTGCCAAATTCCTATTAGAGAATTCCCATCCCACAGACACGATCCACACTTGCTCACACAGGAATCACACGGAGCTGTGCTCAAAACGTGTAAATTCTCAGGATTGCGTGTTTTCACACGTGTGGAAATCACTGCCACATCAGGATCCTCTCTAACTGCCTGAAAGAGAATGAATGAAACGCCTGCTGGGCCCTCAGACACAGCACAGAGACAGTAGAACAAAGCTGCCAGAATCGTGGAGGGTTTGGCACATGGAGAGAGGAAACAATGAATATTTGTTTATTGCAACATTCCTAAAATGTTCATCTGCTCTGATAACTTAGGGCTGGAATCATGAGGTTCCTCCTCCCCTAGCCTGCCGTGCATTTTTGGTCCACTGATGTATACTGCTAGGAAGAGGTGAGCGAGCACATTAGGATGCTTCTCTAGGTCTTCTGAACGCTTGAAAGCTGACTCTTGCATTCGATGTATCGTCAAAGTCGTTGATTCAACAAGGGTCACTGGATGAACTCCCTAGTCCAGTGCCAACCTTCTTTCGGAGACAACGACTGATTGAACGTGTGTCACCTCATCAAGGCTACTCTTGACAGGGTCACTAGAGCACCCACAGAGATGCCTCCTAAGGATGACCCCCAACATGGATCCCAACTCCAGCATGATAAAAGCGGAGTCCTGTTTCAAACTCTTCCACTGACTTCTGACAGTTGCTATGCATAATTAATTAACCCTAATTTAATATCAATCTTTTGAGTACTCCCTTCACCATAGGATTTACTAGTTCCCCCCCAATATCTCCTATTTTATCCCAACCAAGAAAATCAAGTGCTCTTTATTTTTTTACTGTAGTTTTCTATACATTGTGGCAAGCACATTTTTGCCTCATAAACCCATTATTCATCTGAAATAAATGTAATATCCAAGTAAGAATCATTTGGTTCTGTCAAGCAGGCATGTAAGTAAAACATAAAAGTGTTAGGTCTCTCATATACATATATATATATATCTGATCATGACAAAAATGAGAGCATGCCAACACTAAAATTTTACCCAAGAGAAATTGGTTGAGAATTGCTAAATGGCAAAAAGCACAATCAGGACCTGTTTTCAATTAGTGAGTTCTTCCACTGGAGCTCTGGTCTGGCCTCTACAAATAAGTGAACTGCACCGGGCACAGAAGCCAATACTTAGAGCCAATGGCAGTGCACGCACACAGCCCTGGACAATTTATTATTCTGTACAGTAAGTGGCTGACCCATAATTCACAAGCTGAGAGTTAATGAGGATATCTGTCCCTAATACCCATAAGAAAGATAAGGACGGGTATAATGTGGTTTACCCAGCACTTCTGAGCCTTTCGAGATCAGGAGCGAAAGCCTCTGACAGCGAGACTCGACAAGAAATACCGCACTGACCTACAGACTTCCTGCTCTCCCGTCAGGCCATCCACGGGCACAGGCAATAAGGAGCAATTCTCTCTGAATCGCTGTGCCCAAATAACTAGATCCTTTTTAATTGCTGGTGTAATTAACTTAATGCTAAAATTGTGCAGCTCCAGATAAGAAAGGGGAAGAGTAGGGATAGCAATTTATTTCTTCCTCATAACTTAGCCAGGAGAACTAGAATACTATATATTCTATTCTAATATATGTATTCTGTTCAAAAGTGTATGTTTTTATAAAATGTATATTTACACACACACACACATACACACAGAGCAGACGTGATAAGAGTGAGAAGCAAATTAAACAAGGGGAAAGTGCTCCAAACGACTAATTGCTTATCAATTTATCTGCTTGTATTAGCAAACCTTAGAAAGTAAGTATATGCTGGGGGTTCCATCAGAGCTGCAATAAATATTAACAATTACCAATTCAACAGAGGTTTTCAGTGGTCTTTGTAAAACATTGTGTCAGCAATCCTGTGTTCCTGGTGAGCACAGAATGGATGTCTGCATTAGCAGCTTCTCCTCCGTTTGGGGTTTTTAAACTCAGGGATGTTCTCCATGGTCTATCCTAATGGCCCTCTAACTCTCTCTGCTATTTCCTTGAAGGCAGCTGAAATGTCTTGTAAAGAAGATGTGTTACCACTCCACACTGAAGTGAACCTACCAAATCTCCCACCTTAAATAAAAGCAGATTGTGGGTGTGTGTGTGTGTGTTGTTGTTTTCAGGGGCCTGGCTGTACGGGGTTCTGGACCTGGGCCCCCAAACAAGGAGCCATCCCCTGCAAGTAGTCTGTGAACCAGCAGCATCAGCATCACCATGAGACGGGCTAGTGAGCCGGGACGGCGGAACAGAAACACTGAGACAGACAGTTAAACAAGCAGTTTGCAGCCGTCTAGTAAATCCTATCTTCCCTAAACCAAGGACACTTAAGAGTAAATGGTGCGCATTTCTCCTCCGCAACCAGAAGGTAAATAGCTTAAATCACCCTACTCAGGGAGATAACAGAAATCCAATTAGTGCCTTTTGTACCAACCACACCCAAGGACAGAGGAAGTTAAGGGAATGAATCTCATTTTGGCACTTCAGCAGCAAGCTGATGAACATTCTCTTGAGACCTTCCCCTAAGACCTCCCCTAAACCTCCAGCCTTTAAAATTCCAGTCCCTGGGGGTGCACTCTCTGTCCCTCCCAGGAGCACCCCCGTGACTTTTCCTTCCCTCTCTTCCCCCACAAGTGCATGTAACCTAAACTCTAAGGGACCCCAAGAGGCTTGCAACCAGGGGAGCGATGGGCAGCAACAGCTCATCCAGAGCTGCCCCTACACCCGTCCCCTAGGCTCCCTTTCCTCTGAGTTCTCAGTGCCTCAGGCAGCCCAGCCTGGGCTTTCCTGTCATTTCTTCTATCCGAGGCCCTTCCTTATTTCACTTTCCCCAGCTTTAATAAACATCCTCTAAATATCAACAGCATTCATGTTGTGAAATCTTTCCAACACAGAGTCGAACCCACACACGCTACTGGCCAGCCCCAGGCAAACCCGCCCAGGGCCAGGTGCCCTGTCTGGTAACAATCTCGGTTTGTCAGAGCTGAAAATCCTTAGGTCCCTCCGTGGCCCATCCACTGGGTCTCTGGAATGGAGCTCAGGAGTCTGTTTACAAACTCTGCAGGTGATGCGTTTGCTCACTAAGGGTTCTGAAGTGTCGGTTTAGAGTTTTGTTTTCTTTTTTTCTTTGACTCAGTATTAGGCTGTGAATAAAGCGAGTATAAGCAAGCAGATGTCAGAGACTAAATAATGTGATTGCTTGTATTTTAGATTTTATATCAATGGCTCATAGTATCAGTGGCACTGTTGTAGACTAACTGAGGAGTGTCACGCTGCTTTTAATGAAGGGCATTGCTTATGGGGTCCAGAAAGTAAAATGTCTTTTCCCATCTCCTGCACCGTGGCTTCTGTGGCAGGAAAGAATCCATTTTATTCTGAGTTTAATCACACTTCACAGTCCAAGAAACGAGTTTGAACATTCATGTGAAAATTCTATACCCTCGAACAACTGTGTCTGAGGAGAAATGAAGAAAAAGATAGATAGTACAAAAGTGACACAGTCGGCGTTTGCGATCGTTCGCTAAGAAAGGCTTATGCATGGACTTGAATGAACTGCCTGCAAAACGCAGGCCCCCAGTCCTGGCTGGCAATTACTTTTCTACACAGTGAACCAGCGAAGAGAGTGACGCGTTCTCCGTTTTGCATAAACAGTGTTTGTGCCCCTTTCCTTAATCGGGTGCCTCAAAGGCAGTGAAGAGCAGTGTCTGCCTGCTGAGCAGGGAGACTCCCTTCCGAGCATTAGCAAGGTAAGCAAAGAAAGGAGGAAGTTGGAGCTAGCAATTATAATGACAGCATTCTTCTTCTCGGCCCTTCAAAAAGAGGACGAGTCCCTAAGACTCTGCTGTGTCTGCCTGAATAAGGAGAAACAAAACCAGGGTACTACAGTGTGACCTCAGCGCTGTTCCCCTTTCTGGTCCCACCTCGTCATCCTTCTCAGCAACAATGGGAGAGGAGACTTCGTGGCTTCCCCTGGGGACAGAAGAACAAAGAAATTGCCTGATTTAAATACTATCTCCTTCCAAGGACATAACCTCCTAGAAACTATTTCTCTATGAAGGCCTTTCCTCCTTTCTTTCCTTTGATTCCCACTGGCGTCATCCAGCACCCTGGCTCACCTGCCTCCTTCTCCCTGGCACGACCACTCCCTTAATCATTGAGCCCTTGGGACAATGAGGTTCTGTCCCCTGTCAAATAAGCTTAGGAACAAAGCTTCATATAATTTGACCCCAGAGACAGAGTTTAGGTCAGACTAGAGGTGACATCTAGGACTCAGTTATGTGTCACCTCCAGACCCAGAAAAGCAGCAAAACCAGATAAAGTGAGGCCATGGCTGACACCAGGACCAGGTACACTGGTCAGCTCCCACTGTCCTGTGCAGACCAATCAGAGATCACGACCCAGATCTAGACCCCTACTCCCTTAGTTGCCTGATTAATGATTTCTGACCTGCATAAGCCATCCCCTCGAAGCCAGCTGGCAGCCAGGTCTTTGAGCATTAGCTCACCTGTCTCTCCAGGCGTGGGACACTTTCTAAAAATAAATCCTCACTCTCTTTGCTGAAAACTCCTGTTTGTGTCTTTTTTAAAAAAAAATATGTCATTGATTATGCTATTACAGTTGCCCCGATTTCCCCCTCTTTGCCCCCCTCCACCTGGTACTCCCCTTCCTTCTAGCAATCACCACGCCCTGCTTAGTTCATGTCCATGTGTCATACATATAAGTACTTCGGCTACTCCATTTCCTATACTATTCTTAACAACCCCCTGTCTGTTTTGTACCTACCATTCATGCTTCTTATTCTCTGTACCCTTTCCCCCATTCTCCCCCATCCCCCTCCCAGCTGATAACCCTCCAAATGATCTCCACCTCTATCATTCTGTTCCTGGTTCTGTTTGTTTGCTTAGTTTGTTTTTTAGGTTTAATTGTTGATAGTTGTGAATTTATTGCCATTTTCATGTTCATAGTTTCAATCTTCTTTTTCTTAAATAAATCACTTTAATATTTCCTTTAACTTGACCTTATCTGGGAAACACTTCATTTGCCTTCCATTCTAAATGATAGCTTTGCTGGATAGAGTAATCTTGGTTGTAGGTCATTGCTTTTAATCACTTTGAATACTTCTTGCCAGTCCCTCCTTGCCTGCAAAGTTTCTTTTAAGAAATAAGCTGATAGTCTTACGGGAACTCCTTTGTAGGTAACCCTCTGCTTTTCTCTTGCTGCTTTTAACTTCTCTCTTCATCTTTAACCTTTGGCATTTTAATCATGATGTGTCTTGGTGTGGCTCTTTTTGGGTCCATCTTGTTTGGGACTCTCTGTGCTTCCTGGACTTGTATGTCTATTTCCTTCACCAAATTAGGGAATTTTTCTTTCATTATTTTTTTCAAATATGTTTTCAATTTCCTGCTCTTTCTCTTCTTCCAGCACCCCTATGATTTGAATGTTTTTATATTTGAAGTTGTCCCAGAGGCTCCGTACTCTATCCTCATTTTTTTAGATTCTTTTTTCTTCTTACTCTTCTGATGGAATGTTCTTTCTTCCTTATGTTACAAATCATTCATTTGATTCTCAGCTTCATCCGCTGTGATGTTGATTCCCTATACATTTTTTTTTTTTATTTCACTTAGTGTAGCCTTCCTTCACCTGGGTTTTTTAATGCTGTTGAAGTACCCAATGAGTTCCTTGAGCATCCATATAACCAGTGATTTTTTTTGTTTTTGTTTTTTTTTTTTTAAGATTTTATTTATTTATTTTAGAGAGAGGGGAAGGGAGAGAGATAGAGAGGGAGAGAAACAGCAATGTATGGTTGCCTCTCACATGGCCCTCATGGGGACCTGGCCTGCAACCCAGGCATGTGCCCTGACGGGGAATCAAACCAGGACTCTCTGGTTCCCAGCCCGCGCTCAATCCACTGAGCTATACCAGCCAAGGCTGTTTTGTTTTTTTTTTTTAAATTACTTTATTGTTCTTCAGTTACAGTTGTCTGCATTTTCTCCCCTCTCCTCCTCTTCACCCCACCCCGCCCCACCTCCCTCCCTTGCTTCCACCCTCCCCCTTGGTTTTGTCCATGTGTCCTTTGTAATAGTTCCTGAAAACCCTTCTCTCCACAGTCCCTTCTCCCCTCCCCTCTGGCTATTGTTAGATTGTTCTTAATTTCAGTATCTCTGGTTCTATTGTGCTTACTTTTTTCTTTTGTTGCTTATGTTCCAGTTAAAGGTGAGATCATATGGTATTTGTCCCTCGCCACCTTGCTTGTTTCGCTTAGCATAATGCTCTCCAGTTCCATCCATGCTGTAGCTAATGGTATAAGCTCCTTCTTTCTCTCTGCTGCGTAGAATTCCATTGTATAAATGTACCATAATTTCTTGATCCACTCATTTGCTGATGGGCACTTGGGTTACTTCCAGCACTTGGTTATTGTAAATTGTGCTGCTATGAACATTGGGATGCATAGGTTCTTTTGGATTGGTGTTTCAGGGGCTCAGCAGCGGAATTGTTGGGTCAAAAAGCAGTTCCATTTTTAGCTTTCTGAGGAAGTTCCATATATAAGCAGTGTTTTGAACTTGGTATCTAATAGATTGCTTATATCTCCATTTTGTTCAGTTCTTTTTCTGGAGTTTTGTTCTGTTCTTTCATTTGGGCCATATTTCTTTGTAACCTCATTTTGGCAGCCTCCCTGTGTTTGTTTCTATGTATTAAGTAGAGCTGCTTTGACTCCCTGTCTTAGTAGCATGGCCTACTGTAGAAAAGCACACCTGTAAGTTGGATGGGGTGGAGCCTTAGGTAATTGCTCGGGTGGGGCAACCCATGTGAATCAGTTGACGGAGTCTCAGATATGGTGTTACTGCTCTGTGCCTGTGTGCAGGAGGGCTCAGAAAAGGGACAATGGCTGCTTCCTGGCCTCTGGAGGTTTTTCCAGGAGGAAGCTGTCCCCAGCACTTGCCCTGATGCCAGACACTTCAATTTCTCCCTGTATGCCGCTGGTGCCCTTCCAGCTGCTGCCCTGGTGCTGGAGCCCAGAGGGAATGAGTCTGTGTAAGTTCTATGTCTGTTGTGGGTCCTTTAAGAGGAAAAAACTGAGAATTCCAGTTTCTTTTTCCACCTCAACCCTCACAGGTTTTACAGCCAGAAGTTATATGGACTTATCTTCCTGGCACTAGATCCCTGGGCTGGGTGGTCTGGTGTGTGGCTGGGATCCCTTGCTCCTTCGGTATCCCTCCCGATTTTTATCCACCACATGTGACTGTGGGACCACCCATTCCAAATCTCCGTGTCTCCGAGTCTCCGTGTCTCTGCCCCTTCGGTCTGTCTGGATGAAGGTGACTTCTTTAATTCCTTGGTTGTCGGGCTTCTGTACAGCTCGATTTTCTGACAGTTCTGGGTGATAGATGTTTTGTAGTTTAGTCGTAATTGTTGCTCTGGTTGTGTGAGGAGGCGAGCCATGTTTACCTATGCCTCCATCTTGACTGGCCTGCCACACCTTTCTTTATGATAAGATACCAACTGCTTAATAAGTAAGGATGTTTTAGTTAATCCACGAAACAGATATGAAGAGGAGCATTTTAAGAGGGGGTACTCGTTAAAAAATGGATCAAACTGCTGGAGTCAATATGCTAGATGTTTGCGAGTAAACTTGTAGCATGAATCTTTAATGCCTCTTCCCTGAATAAACGTTCGGCCTCCCTGAATCCAGTGCTGGAATAGCACCACATATAAGAAATGAGTCTCGTGCAGGCAGTGGCGGTGAGGACGCCCACATCTCCACTTGCCGCCCAGGCCCACAGCCGCAAGCTGCGGCTCGGCCCTCACGGCCAGCAGTTCTGCTTGTGTCTAATTGGGCTTTGATGCTTTAGTTCAGTAACTAGGACTCAGGACATTTCTATTCTAAGGCAGGCCCAGGGGATTCAATAAAGTTGTATAGATGCCTTTCTTTTTTCCACTTTTTAGCTCAAGGTACAAAAAACTGCACAGTTTCTTGCCTGCTTAATAGTTCATTTCTGGGCTGATGGAGATGTGGGAAATACCTGAGTCTGGCCGGCTCTGTGCCTCAGCTTGCATCCTTCCGTTCCCAGTCTAATTTCTTCATCCTGACCCATTCCATGTGGCTGCAGGACCATTTCTCACCTAACACCACCCAAACCTCCAATGGGCAGAATTTTTGTCAAAATTCTTATTTACCACCACAGTCACACTTTCAGCTTTATTTCAGGGTTGCAGTTCACGAGTTTATCGGATCAGCATGGAAGCAGTGTACAAGACACATAACAGATTACAAAAGGGCAATGGTTTCTTACGTTTCTGCAATTCCTACCCCGACTCCCCAACAAAGCCATAGTTCCATAATTTCTCAGTATCACACAGTTTTCCAAGCCAGAGGTAATGAGAACAAAGCAGGCGGAGCTTTTGTCAAATAGACTGAGACAGAGACGACCTTCCTTAAATTAAATTGTAAGGTTGGAGTGCATGTATACATGTGTGTGCATACATATTCATATATGTGTAGATGTGTGAATCACAGTGCATTGCCTACAGGAGGTACTTGGTATATGTTTGTTGAATGAATTATTGAAAATATTTCTCGAATACTGGCCATGCAACTAGTTTTGTCCTATAGTAGATATGAAGCAAGGAGACCAGGGGTGGGGTTTTGACATGGGGTTCAGGGTTCCAGGCATGATAGCATCTTTGTAGTCTCATAGTTCATGGCTGTTTATTAACTATAACTTAGGAACATAGCTCAAAGCCTTTGACAAAAAGATGTCTGCCCTGGCTGGTGTAGTGCAGTGGATTGAGCATGGGCTGGGAACCAAGCGGTCCTGGTTCGATTCCCAGTCAGGGCACATGCCTGGGTTGCGGGCCGGGTCCCCGTGAGGGCCATGTGAGAGGCAACCATACATTGCTGTTTCTCTCCCTCTCTGTCTCCCTCCCTTCCCTTCTCTCTAAAAATAAATAAAAATAAAATCTAAAAAAAAAAGATGTCATAATTACACTCTGCGTCAAAACACACTAAAGTTGAAAATGCTTCAGGTAATTCGCTCATAAATGAGCTCAGTGCAAACACCAGAGCTCTGCTACACAACACTGGGCTTAAAATCAACAATATTGTATTTTACACTTAAAAACTTAAGAAGGTAGAGCTCATGTTAAGTGTTCTTACAATAATAAATAAAAATAAATAAGCACACTAAGAAGTGCATGTTATCTCTCACAATAAAAAAGCTAGTTGCATTCGGAACTGGAGCGCATCATATCTTTTCGGGAAGTATATTCATTCCTTCCAGAGCAGCAGGGCTCTAATGCAACAAGTTAGTATGTAATTTCTTGCATGCAAGCGGAAGAGGTCTCGGATAATGTTGCCGAAGGGCAAACATCCTAGCTGGGGATGGCCTCGAAGCTATAAATTGTCTTTTGGTGACAAAGGAGGGATTATTTTCATCAGAAAATAAAAAGACAGAAGCTGCTGCAAGGTTGCCTCAGAAATATTTCTCTATGACGCCCCAAAGGAAGCTCATCCTTAGAGAAAATGGCAATTCTTTTGATGGATTACAAGGGGAAGGATTCTCCTTAAAGATGTCAGAGACTTTCCGAGTCCCACCAACAATTAGCGGCAATCATGCGATCAGTCATCTCCAAACATTACCCCACCTAGGCTCCTACAACTTCTGCTTAATGATTTAGTCAGGCAACCCCCTCGAGGGAATTTCTGCCTGAAGAATGCCGGAGCCGGGGAGGGGGGCGGATAGACACACGCTAAGAATCTTCCTCATTAAGACGCTGAAGTAACCAGCAGAAGAGCACAAGACAATTAGCACATATAATCAGCACCTTGAAAATTCGCCATGTTGAAAGTTTTAAAATCCCCCTTTTAAGATAATTAACACCATACTGTCACATTTACTTTTCAAAGGCACATAAACCGAAATTTTGCATTCTATGGCTTTTCGAAAGCATTTGTTTCAGTTTGTAAACTGAGGTTCATAATTGTCTCTTACTGGATAATTAATTCTTGCATCTTTCAGGGAAGAGGTAGGAAAAGAAAGGGAAATTTTAATTTCTATGATTTTTAACCTCCATTTTTCTTACTCTTTTTTAGACAACCTCAGGGCTGCAAAAAAAAAAAAAAAAAAAAAAATGGAGCAGAGGCCAGCTTGTTGTTCTGATTGACTGACAGTAGGTTCTAGTTTACGTTCAAAACGTGTACATGGAAATTTGGAAGACTCTGCCTCACACAAATAAAAATAAGCTGCTACCCTGATTTCATTAACGGGGATAGCATTTATTACAGTGTCATTGCTACATCTCAGATGAAACTTTTATCTCAGAAGAGATGTGTCCTCGTCTCTTTCTGAGTCTTGTTTCATAGTAAAACAGCTGCCAACACTCATAAAAGAAAAAAAAAAAGCTCTTTAAAGCTCGGAGGCTATATTTAGTACACAAAGCTTTTGTTGAATACATTACCATATTCTTTGCTAGCACTCGGTTCCAACATACAAGGTGAATATGAGAGAGCTGCATTTTGCTAGATGGAGAGAGAGGGAGAGAGAGAGAGAGAGAGAGAGAGAGAGAGAGAGAGAGAGAGAGAGCACCACTGCTCACAGAATCCAAGACAGGACTGACAAACCCTGGAAAAAAGCCCCTGGAAAAAATCACAGAATGCCAGCCCCAGAGGGATCTTTCAAGTCATCTACTGCAATCCCTCCACTCTAGGGATGCGGAGGCAGACGCTGCGGCTGAGAGAGGTCATGTGTGGTTACTGAGTGCTTAAAATATGGCTGGTGTATCTGAGGGACTGAATTCTCAATGTTGGTTACTTTAAGTCCCAACTTCAATTTCAATAGGCTCACAGGACTAGTGGCTCCCCCGTGGGACAGCTCAGAGGCCCCTCCTACAGCCTTGTCTTCGACTGGGTGAAAAGATGTGGATAATGGGTCATAGCTCCAAAGAATTAAAAAGACAAAAGTCATTCACAATGAATAAAATCCCCAAAGCTTTCTGAATCCAACCAGGAACATGACGGACATTCCAGGGGAAAATGATCAATAAAGGGAAGACCTATAAAGACCAAGAACACTGGTGAGGACCTAAATTCTTCCCCAGGGGCCTGGAAGCATGGGAAAGTAGGAGTGGCGTGAGAGAGCAGCCAGGGAACGGACTGGCCCTTCTGGCCTCTCCCCTACTGAGAGCTCCGCCTGAGCAGAGAGGGAACGAAGCTTGTCCAGATGCAGTCAGTGAAAAGGGAGCCGCTGAGCAAGATGGCAGGGCTGGAAAGGCCAGCGTCACCCTGCCCATCTCCTTTCCTCGCCATGCACAAAATCAATAGGAGAGGATAAGAGTACAGCAAACGCTAATCAGGGATATTGGATTTTTATTGCTATGTTAGCAGCTCGGAGTATGACCTTGGGAGGCACACTTAACGGCTATCTCACTTGCTTCCTCTGTTTAGAGAAATGATAACGAGACTTGGTTTCAGGGGCTTTGGGAAGTCTAAAATGAAAGTGTAAGATGTAGTCCTCACTGGTTGCTTTTACCTTTCCCATTGGGCCATCCTTCTCCCTCCAGTTAATAAGACCAATCACTTTCAGACCACAGTCTAGGTTCCTGTTATGGAATCATTCTTTGAAAACAGTCGGGCTTAATGATTTTTTTAAGTTTCTTTGGAAATATAACAATTGGAGCTAAAATTAGTGTTGTTCGTGTCCTCAATAAAAAGGGCTTTGAAATATTTAAAAAAGGAACGTGAGTAGGAAAGTCTGTAGACTCCGGCGAAGTGATTGGGAGTAAACGTTGAATTAAGAACACCAGGAACTATTCTTAATTAGAGCACAAATGATTGCGATTCTGTAGGTATAATTGCAAGTCATCGTCATTTCTTTCCTTTCTACTATTTTTTTGCACACCGCATTTTCCTTTGAAAAGCCGCTCATCTTCTAACTTCAAGGTTACCCAAGAAAAATTATTGTTGAAAAGCATATTGTTACAATACGGTTTGTATCTTATTTTCTTGCCTATTTTCCCCCCATTTATCTATTTAGGAAACTATATGGTGCCTGTTATATGTCCAACACTATTCTAAGCACTTGACAAATATTAACTCATTTAATCAACAACATTAGGGAGTGAGTGTCATTATTACCTCCAAGCTACAGAGGAAAGTGATACAAAAGGAGGTTTAGAATCTCGTCCAAGCCATGGAGCTCCTAATAGTAGAGCTGGGGTTCGAACCCAGCCAGTCTGGGCTTCTTAATAACCATTAGGCTGTGCTGCCTCATTATAGAGATATACTTACATCAAATTGAAAATTAATCTTTGTAATACTGACTGGCTTGAAAAACTTTTGAGTAGGTCCCCCTTTTCCCCAGTGTGGCTTCTCTACACCCTCTATCCCCATTCACACGTCCTGTCCAAAGAATCTAAATGAGAAACATGCTATCATCTCGTGTATACAAATCGTTTGTCTCAGAAAGAGCTAAGCCATCACTTAACGGTGGCCATATTTGGAGAGTACATTGGTTCTGAAATTTCAAGGACAGAAATGGAGAGAAGGCCATGAAAAGAAAAGGAAGAAGTAGAAGGGACAGAGGAGAGAGGGAAAAGCTCAGGGGAAGGAATAAGAAAGTGTAGGAAAGATGCAATACCTGTCAGCTTTGCAAAGCCCTGTAAAATGTTCAGTTCTCACAAGATAAATTTAGTAAGTGCTAATTACTTGGAGTCAGTGACCTGGGTGTTTAAAGAACAGGCTGGACTTTAAATAAATATACCTTATTCTGCCAAAAAAGAAGTAGTCTTGAATAAGCCCATTGAGACAATGAATAATGTTTTGTTAATTTTATCCACAAGGGCAAGGGCAACCCTAAAGAACAGAGAACAGGGCTCTCTCTGGAGTCTATACAGAGCAGCCTGCAATCCCGGTCAGTCCAGCCACAGCCATAACCTCCCATTGCTGAGTAAGGGCAATGTGAAGGGTTTAGAATCTGTGTCCAACAACTGTCAATACTTAGAACATTTTTAAATAACTGCCCCACTCTGATTTGATGGTGTATATCTAAACATCTACATATTTTCATTGCAAGCAATATGACTGTAATCTCATTGTTTTACATATATGTGTACTATCTTTATACAAACACTTAATTTTTCCAGTTCTATGGAGCTCCAATGGACACACATCACCATATGAGTTGGTTGAATAGCATAATGTTTGACTTACACATATTGAGAAATAATTATGCAATAAATTTAGTTAGCGTCCGTTAGTTCATTTAATACAATACAAAAGAAAAAGTAGAAAGAGAAACTAAAAACATTTGTTTCCTTGTGGAAAATGAGGATTTACTCTCTGAACAACTTTTAAATATGCCATAAAGCAGTGGTAACTGTAGTCGCCATGTACCTTATATCCCTCCGACCGACTCATCTTGTAAATGGAAGTGCGTACCTTTGACAGCTTCTTCCACTTTCCCTCCCCTGACCTCTGTCTCTAGTGACCAAAGACTGATCCTTCTTCTATGAAATGTTTGTTTGTTTGGTTGGTTCTCGTTTGTTTCTTCCTTTTTTTTCTTTTTAAAGATTCAGTATATAAGTGATCGTGAATCCACAGTATATATAAAAGGACGTGTGGTTTTTCAGGGAATTGAAAATCTGTTTACCATTTGAAAATAGACCAATATAATTCACAATATTTATTGAGTAAAGGAGAAAAATTATGTAATCGCAACATAAAAAGGAAGGAAACTAACTATATTTAATACCATTCATCATTTAAAAAACCCCCAGAATTACAAAAGTGGTCTGACAGCAGAAGGCTTAAAATACAATTTACCACATTAAGAGATAAAAGAAGAAAAGAGTTATGCATCATCTTAATAGGCAAAGAAAAGAATCAATGATACAACTGATTTACTTCTCTTTCTTCCTTCATCTCTCTCTAAAATCAATAAATTAAAAAATTGATTTACAAAGAAAAAATATCATGAGCAAGCTAGAAATAAAAAGGAGCCTCCTTAACCCAATAAGGTGTCATTCCAAAAACCCAGATCAAAAACATTCTTCACAGCACACTGTTGGAAGTAATCACTTTGAATTAAAGTCGGCAAGAGACATGTGCCGACTAAGCGCTGCTCTGCGAGTTGCACCAGGTCTCTGCTCATGCAGTCATACTCGGAAACAAAATTTAAAATATGAGCAATGAAATGGGAAAAATGAAAAATGCCATTTTTCGCAAATGTTATAATTAACTACACAGAAAATCCAAAACAACTCATAGAGATATTCAATTAATAAGGGCGTGTAGCAACTCGTTAGAATTAAGATCAATACACTTAATCGCTATACCCTCAATAACATTGAGAAATTTTTTTTTTTTTTAAAAAGGTAGCATTTTTGCCTGGCTGGTGTAGTTGGGGGCCGGGTCCCCGGTGAGGGCCATGTGAGAGGCAACCATACATTGCTATTTCTTTCCCTCTCTTTCTCCCTCCCTTCTCTCTCTAAAAATAAATAAATAAAATCTTTAAAAAAATTTAAAAAAAGGTAGCATTTAAAATAGCAACATAAATAGATAGTATCTAGAAATCTAATAAAAATTGTAGAACATTATGGATACAATTTTATAACTTGATTGAAAGGCATTAAAGAAGTCATAATTAAATGAAGGGATATGACATGTTTAGGTGTAGGAAGGTTCTCTATCATAAAGGGTATGATTCTCCCCAAATTTATCTACGGATCCAAACCTCACTTAATAAGCATTGTTATTTTTTAAGGAAATTTACCTGTGATTCTAAAATGTATAAATGGCATATACATAAAATAATTTTTTAAAAGAGGAAGGATACAGTATGTAATATATAGAATATATATCTCTCTATCCTATAGATCAGTTTTTATGCTTTTAAACAATATCCAATAAAATCATTGTTAATCATTAGTTATATGACTACTTTTTTTGAACATATTACAGTTTCAGACTCCGTTAAAAATGTATCCACTTACATCAACTACCATGTGTGTAGAGGTGTGTTTAGTTCCCTAGGGATGCCATAACAATCACCACAGATTTGGTGGCTTAAAACAACAGAAACGTATCATCTCTCAGCTCCGGAGGCCAGACATCTGCCATCGAGGGGGCGATGGGCCTGCACTCCCTCTGGAGGCTCCCAGGCAGAACCTGTCCCTCCCCTCCAGCTTCTGGTGGCCGTCAGCACCGCGGGCTTGTGGCTGCATCTCTCCATCCCTGCCTTCCTCTCCCTCTGCTCTCTCCTCTGAGTCTCTCTACTTTCTCTCCGGCTTTCCCGTCTGAAAACAAAATGGAATTTGTGGGATACTTGGACAGTCCAGGATAATCTCATCGCAATGCCTTTAACTTAATTACATCTGCAAAGACCCCATTTCCAAATAAAGTTGTAGTCCTAGATTCCAAGTGGACATGTGTTGGGAGACAAGACACCGCAATTGTAGATAATCAACATACATTTTATTTTAAAAATTATTTAAGAGTCAGAAATAATAATAACAATAACCTACGAAGAGGGAAAAAACTTTGTGATTCACTTAATGCAAATGTAGATAAAATACACAAAGGTGTCTAAAAAAGATACGAGCCAGATTATGATTCTCTCTGTGTGGGGGGAAATAAGCAACTTTAACTTTATACTTTTCTTTATTGTTTAATGGCATTTCAATGAACTTGCAATATCTTTATCAACAAAAATAGTTAAGCTCTTCACTTTGAAACTAAAATGCTACTAACATTTTTTTTAGCATATTTTAAAATCTTCACCTGTATTTCAACTTAGGTTGATGGAATTGTGAAGGGAGCTGATGATATTTCGCAGTGTGCGATGTCATGCCTGGTCTCTTGCCTGGTGGGGAAGTTTCCAGTCTTTCGTCTTCACGGTTAATCACTTCCTCTCAGCAGAAGGCACAGGAGTCAGAGTCAGGGCTGAGTCTAATGCCAATGGAACGATTCTTCTTTTAAAAATCCCTTTTTGTTTTGGCCAAAGACATACCAAGCATTTTGAAAGTATCGTCTCATTAGCCACGACGGTCCTGTTGCTATAAAAGTGAGAGACGGTAAGTGGTGGCCGCGGAACTCTATCTTCATTTCACTGCCCAAAACAGGAGCATCGAAGATGGGAGGTGACTCGTTAAGTCCACCCAGTGAGGAAGGGCAGGCCTGGGACTGGACATAAGGCCATGGCCACCAGTTCTGTGTCACTGGTGGCCGCGGCACATTCTGTCTGCCCCGAGGCTTGTGCAGAACTAGGCAGCATGTATAGAAACGCTTTCCAAAAGATACTAGTCGTAGCCAGGCCCCGTAACCGTCACTTCGTGACTTCTTTTTACCAACTGACAGCCTTGTAACCAATGATAACTATTACAAATTCTCTTTGGTGGTATCAGGGTAATTTAAATATGTAAATAAGGAAATTTGGCACTTCTGGTAATTTCCACTGTCTGTTAAAAGTGATGACATTATCAGCAAACCAGTTGTGAGAGATTTCTATAGTTACTAAAAAGTCTTTCCACAAAATACCATCTCCTTTGATTTAATTATTAAATAGTAACTGAGAGCCAATTGATTTCTTCTCATGCCCGCATATTAGGGTAACTGATAAATCAGTTTATGAAATCTGGATTATGATATGCAGGAATATTATGAACAAAATAATAAATTAAATTCAGCAAAAGAAAGATGAGGGGAATCGGGAAGGAAAATTATAATAGATAAAAGTAGAAATTAACTAGAAAACTAAAAGACAATAGAAGTAAGTAAATAAAATTGTGAACTATACAGAGTTTCAGTCAATCTGAGAGAAAGAGGAAACACAAATATTAGAAAAGTAGCATCACCACAGATACACTGACAATTTTAAAAATTACAAGAGACTCCTCTGTACAACTTTATGCAAGGACATTTTAATATATACATGAAAGGAATGGTTTTTAATGAAAATACAATTTACCCAAATTGGCTCACAGAGATGTAAAGTTCTTCAGCAGACAAATAACCATAAGTAAAATTAAAATGTAGCCAAAATCTCCATCGTGAATTCATACTACCAACCCAGGTTTTAAAAAGGCAATGAAAAGTACCTATCCTACCTAAACTATTCCAGGCCTTAGAAGAAGATGAAAAGTGTTGATTCACTCTACAGTGGTCAGATAATGCAGACTCCACAACTGGACAAGGAGACTACTCTGCGCATGCACGATCTGAAAATTAATCTAGCTCATGAATTCATTGCAAGAATCCTGGAAAATTTTAACCAAGTAAATCTATCAATGTACTGGCAAATTAATATACATTTGCTTTTATAGTTCTATATACATGTATGGGTGATTACATGTATAGTATATGTAATATATATGTAAGGAACAAGATTATTAGACTATATTTTGTGCTTTTTTCATTTAAAATGTGGAAAAAATATCTTGACATTTATCCTCAATGATAGTACTTTATTAATTTTATAGTATGCCATTGAAATCACAATTTTAAGTCAAAATAAAGGAATAATTTATCTGTATTGAGCACAGAGCATATTTGCAGAGATATTAAGGGAGAAAAACCCAAACACCTGACAAGTGTTCATTTTACACTCATTTTAATAACTCTCCAAGTAACTGTGGAATCAACTGTTAACTTTCTCCTTTAGTGAGAGACGAACACAGCAGAGAGCTCGGTTGGGCAGTGAGAGGTAATGCTAAAAATATGGCGAGCTAAAAGCATTTAAATGCCCACGGCCATCTTTCGTGCCATATGGAGACAAGGAGGGTGTTTGTTTGCAACAGCAGAGGATGAAGGAAACCCAAGAGTGAAAGAGATAAGCTAAACTGAGAGATGGAGCAAGAAAAATGCCTGTGTCATGTGTGAAGGGGGATTCCCCTCAGTCTTCCAACTTCTATGAGCAACCAATTGGTTGGTGGCTTCGTTAAAATCTCCGATGCCTGCAATTAAATGCCTCCTGAATATACTGTATCTTTCTATGGTCTCTCTGGCTCTTGAGAGACTTCCTTATAAAAATGATTCATGCAACACTCCAGCATCTCCGTTTTTTTAAACACACTGTCCCCAGTGGCCCAGAATCTCCGTCTACTTCAATTGGACCCCTGTCATCGCTCAGAACTGCCACACTACGAAATGTTATCCTCTAATAATTATGGAGATACACACATTCATTACTAGCTAGATTATGAAAAATCAGCAGTGACAGATTGCATAACATAATTAGGTGTTATAAAGTTTCCAAAAGATTCTTTCTTCTTTGGGGTAGTCATATTGAAAAAAGCTGAGGTCTAGCTAAGCATATGGCACATAAAAGAACAGATCTTGTTAATGATGTTCATTGCACCTATTTTAAAGACACATGATATTCTTATATATTGATCAGTCTTTATCTAAAACAGATGAAAAAGGAAAACCCTATCATTCCAATCCTGCTGAAAGCTAAATATAATTGATCTTTTTTTCCTTAACATTCATTTTAGCCTTATGCTGCAATTTTTGGAAGCATATAGAATTAATGAAATGTGATGAGCAACTGAAATGTTCTCGGATAGCATTGGGATAACAGAGAGGTAAGGAGCTGGACCACTGTTCATCATCACAACATCCCCCTTAAAAGCTGGAATGCATCAGCAATCTGCTGTTGCCATATTGATTTCACTCAGCCCTTCTGGATGGAATATCAGGGAGATTTTCCAATGTAGAATCAAGACAGATGGTGGGGAGGTTGGGAGAAAAAAATAGTCTTGCAGTATAAATGGAAGTCAAAGCAAAGCTTTTTGAAAAATATTATTATAATTCCTTGACAAACAACTGACATCAAACCAAAAACATCTATTAATACCATGGCGAGAATCACGGCAGAAGAACCTGTTTACTTTTTATGGATGAAACTAGATTTTGCAGGACTATTGGTATGACTCCCTTACACGTGGGCTCCTAACATCACTTTATAAATCAAGTGATATAAGGCCATTAATTAAATTAGAGTTTCTTGACCTGAAAATGGAATTTTCAAAATAACATTTGATCATGGAGCAAGTATTTAAATTATTCTACCCAAAACATTGGAAATAACTAGTTTAAATTAGTTAATTCTAGGTAGTTACTGCACTCTTCCTTCCTTGGGTACATCTTTTACTTACTATTCTCTTTTGATCTTTTGATTTTGAGAGGAGCTAAGGTAATTGCTACTCTATGTAATTTCAATAAGAGATATATCCTGATGAAAAAAAAAGTAGAATTTTGAGGTCAAGGGTTTTAATCCAATTCTATCATGTATTAAGCCTTTGAACTTAGGTTACTTAACCTTTTTAAGCCTTCAATTCCTCAATGCAAATTGGGACTATATCAAATAATGTTAAAAATTATTAAGAAGATTAGATACATAGTTATATAAAAGTGCCTAGATTAGTCCTCTTACCTTCCCTTAGTCTTGGAAAGAAAATACACTCTCTCTTTAAAGAGGAAGCGGGGCTGAATAACTGTCTAGTGGAGTTCTTTGCATCTTGTATGAGTCTAATATGCATTTCTTGGGTCTATCCTGGGGGATTGACTGCCTGTTGTTGGGTTTTATTTATTTATTTATTTTTTTGTCACCAGAGCTGACAATTTATGCCTGTGAGGAAGGACAGTTCAACCAGAAACTGCTGCTCCATCACATCGCCTGTGCTTTGTCTTTCTGCAGCAGTGGAAATCCTGAAGACGAAAGTGAGGCAGCGGGAACAAGGCCAGGCAATAAGCAAGGTCCCAGGGGAAGTTTGCATCTGCATCGTGGGCAGCAGCCAGATGGCAACGAGAGTGATTCTGGAGTCAGAGTGGAAATCTTCAGAGGCGCGTATCCACACCACCTCCAGGGTGGGGCGAGCCAGAGGTCTAAGTGAATGCATGAAATGAGTCCTGAGGAACTGAATA
>PVJI01025567.1:0-20266 GCA_004026765.1 Micronycteris hirsuta | reverse complement strand
ACAGCCTCCCCTATCACCAAAGTTGGGCACTCGAGGTGTGCCCTTCGTGTGGGCTGAGTACACCCTCCTCTTGTAATTGAGACTTGATTGCTGTTGACAAATTAATGGGAGGGATTTACTCAGGCCAGTCAGCTGCAAGGATTGGCTGCGATCACTGACCATCAACCCCCACCCTCTGTGGAGTATCAGCTGTGCAGGGGCAGGGTAGTGGTGCTCCAATGTGGTCTGTAGCTGGCCCTCAGGTTTCCAGGGTGGTTCAGGCCCAGATCAGCCCCTACCCCAACAGCAACTTTTAAGAAAAGACTTTTGTCAGACTTCAAGGTTAGGGCCTGTTTCAGATAAGGATGTTGACATGGTGAACTTAGTGCCCAAGGTCTGGGCTGATGGCCAGCAGAGAAAGGATTGAACCCAAAGTTTGTCTGACTCCTGACTGACAGGTTACTGTGAGGCAGAGATGGGAGTAAAAACCGCTCTCTTCATCTCTCAAGGACTGGGACTACTTTCAGAGGTGATGGTAGAATAAGGAGAGAGATCAGCATGTAGGGCCTCCGCTTCAAAAGTCAGCCCAACATCAATACTTTACACCTTCACACACATGTGTTGCACTGTTTTCATTTCATTTGCTCTTGTCAGTCGCTGCCTTGCTGTGTGATTGTGGGTGAGTCCCTAGACCTCTCTGTGCTTCCATGTCCTCACATCTAAGTTAGAGATAATGATTTCTTGGGACAATCAAATGATATTGTGAGTGTGAGAGAGCTGAATACCCTGTAGAAGGGTGTAACATGTACCAGAAAACAAAGTATCTGCAAATGGGGAAACTGAGTCAAGGCCACACTCCAGATTTCCTGAGTCCTACCTAATGCACCACTTCAGTAACAAGAAACCACAACTTGACTCACTTTTGGGGGGACCACCTACTATTATCTCATTTAATCTTCACAACAGACCTGTGAGGTAGGTTATATAATCCCATTGTGCAGTAGAGGGAACTGGTGGTCTTCAAAGAAACAGAAATCAGCTTGCCCAGGGCACAGGGCTAGGAAAGGAGGTGACTAAACTCAAATTCAGGGCCCTGAACTCCACCCCCCTCCCCTGCACCCATCAAATCCCCCTGCACTCCTGTGGACCATCATGTCCTCCTTTCAAAGCTGTGTGGGAGTCTAGGAGAGGGACAGAGGGAAGGTCTGAGGGAAAAGGATCTCACCTGTGACAGGCAGACATTCATGGTCACAGGCAGCACCCTGAACAGAGGCACCATGCTTTTTCCTAATGATGACTTCAGATCAAAGCTTTCTCTATGGGGGAAACATTTTAATTTTCAGGATTCAAGTAAGATAGGGTGCATTCTAAAAATTTCAGCAGCGCACATGCCCACTAATTTAGCCTCAGTGCCAGGCATCTGTGTTACTGTCAGTTCATTTGTAGTCACAAACACTGTGGCTTTTGGACAGCACTGTTACCTCAAAATATTGTGAGGACAAATGGGGAAAGAAGGTAGGGACATTATTACAGAGCCCTTTAAAAGAAATATTATATTACTTTTCAGTCCACAGAGGCACTCTGGTCAACTGGTAGCCAAGTGCTGCCAATAAGAATCTTACTTTGATGAAAAGACACTGTCAGCACCAATCCCTCCACCCATCCATTCTTACTATGTACAAACGTCCATTGGAACCTCATACCCATTAGGATAGCTACCGTCAAAAACACAAAACTAGGGTTGGTTAGAAACTGGAATCCTTGTGCATGTCTGGTGTGAATACAAAGTGGTGTGGTGTGGCTTCCGAGGAAAACAGTATGGCAGTTCCTCAAAAGATTAAACATAGAATTACCGTGTGATCCAGCAATCTCACTTCTGAGTATGTTGCAAAAAGAATTGGAAGAAGGATCTCAAAGAGATATTTGCACACTTATGTTCACAGCAGCATTATTCACAATAACCAAGAGGTGGGAATAAACCATGTCCATCCAGATTTTTCCCTAGTGATGGATGGATAGACAAAATGTGGCCTACACATACAGCAGAATATTATTTGCCCTTAAAAAGGAAGGGACTTCTGACACATGCTGCAACACGAAAGAATCTTGAGGACATTTTGCTCAGTGAAATAAGCCAGTCACAAAAGAAAAAATATTGCATAATTCCACTTATTTGAGGTCTCTAAAGAAGTCAAATTGATAGAGACAGAAAGTAAAAGGGTGGCTGTGGGGGCTAGCAGAGGGGGCTGGGGAGTTCCGGTTTGGGAAGATGAAAAAGTTCTGGAGATGGGTGGTGGTGGTGGTCGCATAATTGCCACTGAACAGAACACTAAAAATGGTTAGAATGGTAAATTTTGCTACATGTATTTTACCAGAGAAAATGTCTATGCTGAATCCTTACTGTGAGGGGGAGAAAACACCATATAATAATAATGACCATTTATGAAAGCGCTCAGTGGGTGCCAGACACCATCTGAGCACTTCATACAAAGCCCCCCATTCATTCCCCACAGTGCCCTGTAAGTATGGACTCTTAATTGTGCCGTTGTACAGATGCCTTCTCTGCCCAGCTCTGCGTCCTGGTGGGTTGACTTCCCCAGACCGCTTCAGCCAGGCTCCCCTGCACCCTTAGCTGAACTCTTCAGTCAGTGGGAGGCCCAGGCAGGAGACTAGAAGGACAGAGGAAGGAGGCAGGGGTACCTATCCACTGCTCCCTTCCTGCTAGCCTGGAGCTATGGTCCTCTCCCTTAGCACAAGGCCCTGTTGAGCAGCCATCTCTTGAAGCTACAGTGTTCACCAGCTTCCAGTAACACCACACACACACCCATGCCTGTGCACATATGCCCCTGCAGGCTGAGGGTAGTAACTGCTCCCTGCTGTTGCTTGTCTCCGGGTACTACACTAACCCTGTTCACTTTACCTCATTCATACCACCACAAATCATCCCTTCATTAAATTTCCCTGTTTGCCTCAGTTTCCCCAGCACCCCCATACACCTATCTTTCTGCCCACATACAAAGGGTAAGTGCCTACCTAGTAGGGGTGCCTACAGGTTGCAGAGATTCCTATCCTACCCTGGCCATGCCATACTGCAGGCCTGCCAGGGGGTGGGGTATGGACACAGTGAGCATGCAGGCACATAATGTCATTTGTCCAAGAGTGAACAAACCTCACCTCCACAATGGCAACAAAAGTGCACTTCACATGCCAGTTAGTAAGGTGTGCAGACACAACCTGGCAGGCTGAAAGCCAAATCAGGGAACCCATGTGCTGGCAAATGGTAAGTGAACGACAAGGGATTCCTAGTAAACTGACAGGCAGACTCTGCCTATCAGCTGAGAAAGACTTAGTCATGTGGCCCCAAGTCCAAGAAAAAAGTCTTCCTTCTTCCATCCTTTCTTCCTCTCACATTCACTCAGCACCCACCCTGTTTTGGGCCCTAAACAGGCAGGTACTCGGGAGGGTGTCTGGGATGGGCAGTGCAGGCTCTGGACACCCCTTGGCCCCCATGCTTGTCTTTCCTGCCCTAGTTTCCTGGCCTGTGTGTAGGTCACCCTGAGAGTGGAACTGGGCTCTCCCTCAGAGTGGTCCAGCCCCACCTAGCCCATCCATCTACGGAACCCATTCCAGAATAAGTATTGTCCAGTCTTCGAAAGTGAGGAGCTAAGCATTTTCCACTGAAATAGGCCACAGTGATAAGTCCCTTCTGGTCAGGGAAGATTACAAACCCACATAAAGCTCATGCAGAGCTGCAGGGGCTTGGGGCAGGTGCCAGCATCTCCCAGGGCCTTCGGTGTAATTGTGACAAAGCAAACCCTCGGCAAGCAGTTCTAACAGCAGAGCCACCAAGTCAAAAGGAATTAGGAATTACAGTGAGCAGCTGTGCCCACCCACTGCATTGGAACTCCGAGCCAGAAAATACTGTCATGACGGCAGCATCCGCATCTGGCTGTACAATCTGCAAAGCTCTTTCACAACCATTGTCGCATTTCGGCCCCCCACAGTCCTAACAGGCAGGCACTATTCTTGAGCTCCGTTTACAGATGAGTAAAATGAGGTTCTAAGGAGTGAGGTGACTCACACAGACGGCTTGAAGCTAATAAGAGGTGGTTAATGCTGAGCCTTAGTTTTCTCATCTCCAAAATGGGGACAGTGATGCTTGGCTTTCAGGGGCTTTGTGAGGACTGCATGGGATAAAGAGACATGAAAACCTCTTAGCAACATGCCTGGCACCTACTTAGCAGGAGCTCAGCTCAGCAGTGCCAGTTCCCTGCCCCCTTTCCTGCTCTTCTGTGCTGCACAATCTCCTACTTCCACCCAAGTCACAAATTTTATACAGAAAATGTTTTCTTGCTCCTACAGGCCACTGTCCCCATCTAGCTCAAAATTAGACTCTGTGAAACACGAGGGACCATTCTCTGCCACAAGTGCATCTCTAGGTAGGATATACCAGACTAGGTCAGCCCCTCTACCCATCACAGAACCACTAGACTGATTATAAAACTCACCTGCACCATACCCCAAGACTATGACATTGCCCCCGTATAGCCTAAACACGCCCGATATTCATAAACAAGATGTTTCCTAGCCACCCCACTACCCATCCCTCCATCCACCCATCATTCACTCCACAAACCCTTCCTCCCTCCTCCCGTCCCTCTAGCCATCCCTCCATTCATCATCTTATGAGCCAATCACTGTTCGAAGGCAGTGATGACCCAGCAGTGAGGGCAGAAAAGAATCCCCACACTAGGGAGCTGATGGACTCCTGGAGGAATATAATAAATAAATTAAAACATCAGCACACCGATGTCAGGCAGTGACCAGAGGAGGACATGAAACTAATGTAACAGGGTGAGGTCAGGTAGGTGGGAAGATGAGGACATTTGCACCATCCCATTCTATTCCATTCCTCCTCCCCCTACCTCCTGGTTTTCATGAGCTCCATTATTACTGTTACAGCATTCAGGTTTTCAAATTCACATCTTGTTGGTAACTGGATTTCCCATTCCTTTTGTGTTTAAGTGAATTAAATGTTTACCACCAGTCCTTTATCATAGCTTTTCCTTTCCTAGATGCTTCACTCTTAGTTATGTGCAAATCTAATTCATTTCACCTGGACATCCACCTCTGAGAAGGTCTGCTTGTTGCATCATCACCAACAGCAACGCTGTATGACACTCTGCAGAACACACCCCTCAGAACCTGTGGACATCTCTCTATTACTCTCTGGCACTGATATTTCTACCCTTGTAGGTGATGTGCCCTTTCTGCCTAGGTGCCCGGAAAAGTCTCCCTTTTTTCTGATCTTGGCTATATCTTGACAATGAGGATTCTGATCAAATGTTTCTAGAGCAGAGTGGGTTAGTCCACACTACCGGAGCAGTTCTTCGCTTCTCCTGCAGTGAGCACGCCAGGCACTCATCTCCCGTGTGACTGACAGCCGCCCTGCTTCCAGAGAGTCAGCCACGCTTATGGTACATAGTCGCATATGAGAACAGTCGTTGCTTGTTATCTTCGTCACCTGCTGGCTCCTTTCTGGAGCTTTTTATCCCTTTCTCTTTTTCAGCTGCAGTTCACTCTGGTAAAGTCTTCCCTTCTTGATATTTTCTCCACTCAGCAATGTATCTTTGAACCCTAACAATTTCTAATTTACTCATTCATTCCTTAATAACATCGCTCTGATCTTCCAGCTCCCTTTTCAGCTCATCCTGGTTTTCAATCTAATTCCAAGCTCTTCAACTGCAGCTTGTAGTAAACTAGTTTACAGTATGAAGCAATTATAAGAAAATTTTGTTATATCCTTGAGTTCTTTTTTTGAGCTAGGATCCTTTTTTTTCCTAACATATTACAAAAATTTTCATAAAAAGAGTAACTGAAAAATGGTTTTAGGTTGAACCATATGAAGTTGCTAATAGATGATGATCTTTGACTAATAAAACAACAATTTCACAATTCAACATAATACTATGAACACTCAGTTATATACTTATTTACACATCATTTTTTTCCCCAAAAAATGTTACCAGGATTGTGATATTTCACTGCTAAGGATTTCAGCACACATCTCCTAAGAACACTGTCCTGTGAGACCACAGTTCTACAATTCTATGTTGTGTTATTTATCTGTTTCCCTCTTTCTGTCTTCCTCGCTTTGTTTTATGTTTGAATGTGTAAGAACAGACTACTTCGCCTCACACATGCTTGAGCAGCTCTGTGCAGGTGTTCCCTTGGCTTTGATGTGGTGGGCGTGAATCCTCGGCTCTCTCTCCAGTGGTCTATTGCCCTCTCCTCAGCACAGCATAAGAGGTGAGTGTCTGGGTGTCCCACCATCCTTCCTAAGCCTGAAAAGCTGCCAGCAGTAAGCACGGAACTCAGGGGAACTGTGTGCAGTTCTTGTGAGGTCAACCAAGCTTTACTCTGTCTGTAGCAAGAGGTGGGAACCAAATTCTGAAGTCACACTCTGGCCCAGGGCAGCAACCCTGAGTCATCCTGATGCTGCCTGCCGAGCTCCGGACCAGGTAGGGAGATGGAGGAAGGGCACTCCAGACATCTCTGCCCTTTACATGAGCGACTCCTTCTGCTTGAATCTTTCTTTCCTCTCACGATCTTTGCCTGCCTAACCTCATTCTATCTTTTAGGGCTCAGCTGCAATGTCACTGCTCAAAGCCATCCACATTCACCCAAACTGGCTAGCTTCTATATGTCCACTGCCCTAAGAGTTTCCCCCATTACTCTCCTTTTTGCCTAGAGATGTCAGTGATGAATCCCGAAGCTATCTTCTCTATCTGTGAGTCTGTGGGTGTCTTCATAGCTCAGACTGGGTCTTCATCACACCTCCCATGCCTAGCACAGTGCCTGACACATACTTCAAAATATGTTTTGACATAAATTCAGAAGCAGGTGTTGTCAAAAGAAACCTGCATCACCAACAAAGTGTGTGTATCAAGATTATGTAAAGTCATAAACTGAATTCTAGTAAAATTAAGAAATTCTGTTCACCATAGCATAAATCGAATCCAAAGACAAACAACAGAGTGAAAGAAGATATTCATACTACATAAATCTCACAGAGGACTTGCATCCACTGTACATATCTTACAGCCTCCTATAACTCAATAACAAAAAAGTCAACACAATAAAAGATAATGAGAGAAAGACTTGGTCATACGTTTCAAAAGGAGGAACTTCTAGTGACTGGGAAACCTCTGACAAGATGCTCAATATCCTCAGTCACTGGGAAAACACACATGAAAACCCTGAGACCCCACTGCAAACCCATCAGGGTGGCTACAGGTAAAAAGACAGATAGCAACACCAAATGTTGCTGAGACTGTAGGACAACAGAATCCTCATTCTTTGTTGGTGGGAATGCAAAAAGCTACTGGGAAAATTGTTTCTATGAAAGCCCTTTACAACGCCACTCCTAGGTACACACACAGCAGACAGGAACACATGCATCCACCAAGACACGTAATACTAAACAGCAGTGAAAATGAACAAGTCGCAACGATACACTAAGTATGTGCCTCTCATATCATGCTGAGCGAAAGCAGCCTGATGCAAAATAGTGACACTGTGTGACTCCTTTTATATCAAGTACAAAAACAGTGCAAACTAACTTATAACTGATGGAAGTCAGGATAATGGTTGGGAGCTAATGGCTGCAAAGCGGCATGAGGAAGTATCCTGGGCAACTGGACATGGTAGGCAAATCAGTGTATATGAACGTAAAAACTCAACAAGTGTGCAACTGAGATGTGCGCCCTTTGCTTTATGTAAGTATACCTTAGTAGAAAGTTTTCAAATCATAGTCAGAAATATAGTGTATTTTTAGTTTATGCATTATGTAATAAAACACTTTTGTGCGTGAGTGGGGCAGACATGGGGCTGGGATCATGGAGGAGCACACGGGTAGATGTGACTTACTGATGATGTTCTCAATAACCCCCTGCAGCCCAGCCATGCTGTCACGTGCCCCTCCACTGCACCCAAGTGTGTTCTGACAGGCCGCATCATCCCCTGCTTGGCCTGATTTTACTTCCTTGTTGTTGAAACCACTCTCTCCCCACTAGAACACATGCACCAGGAAAGAACAGATCATTGTCACTACTGTTCCCCCAGCCTGACACATAGGTGCTCAATGAACATCTTGAATGAATTAATAAATCACTGAATATTTAAGGACATCTTTCTCTAACTCACTAAACAGTTTGCCAGATAACACAGCTTTAAATTTCAGGCTTTTAAAAGTATGTAGTAGTTCACCGGGCTGGTGTGGCTCAGTGGACTGGGCGCGGGCCTGCCAACCAAAGGATTGCTGGTTTGATTCCCAGTCAGGGCACACGCCTGGGTTGTGGGCCAGGTCCCCAGTAGGGGGGTGCACAAGAGGCAACCACATATTGATTTTTCTCCCCCTCTTTCTCTCCCTCTTACCCTCTCTCTAAAAATAAATATTAAAATCTTTTTTTAAGAAAGTATGTGGTAATTCAGAATGTCCTGATATCTGGGTGAGTGGATGGCCAGACAGATACATGAACAAAATAAAGAGTGACCGACACAGAACTTTAACTAAATCCGGAACAACCACTTGAGGCTTAAATGAGCAGGTCAAGCTAGAGAATAACTTGTGGGAGAAATCCTTCTCAGTTTTAGAGTCTCAAATAGCTTCCCTGGAACACATCCTTCAGGACTTCCCACTGCTACAGGGAGAAGCACTAATTCCAACGGCAGACAGGGCCCTTCAGGACCTGGCCACCAGCATCTTCAACCACCTACCCCTAGTCCCCAGAACTCATTTCAAATCCTAACGTCCTATTCACCCTTCCATGATGTCCTCTCCACTCATCCCTGGTCCACCAGGTAAACTACTATTCACCCCTAACAACCCAGGCTCAGGAATCCACTCTCAGGTGCCTCCTGTCATCTCTCTCAGCGCAAGCTCCTCCAACACACCCCTGCTAAGTGCCCCCATACGTGCTTTCTTGCATGGACTCATTTACCTGTCTGCCTCCCTGTTCAGCTCATGCCTAACTCACAGCCAGGGCTGGCTAAATGACTTTAAGTAAGGGGACAAATAAAGAGTTTCTGCAATGAAGTGGTGGTTTAGCTTTCTCTGCAGTCGACCAATGTGCTGATTTAAGACAAGTCTCGACTTCTCTCATGTTCTACCTGCCTCTCTCCCAGGCTGCCTGCACAAACCCCAACCTGGTTTTAACTTGCGTCATGCCTCCCTCCTGGAGGATGATCTAGCAGCATTCTCCCCTCCAGACCTTACTGCCCTGCCATGGAGCGCCTGGGGGCGGCCCCAGGAGGCAAAGGCCACATCTTAAGTCAGACAGAGCAGCTGGACCAGGCCCACAATGAGGCGAGACCTCACCAGACCAACACCTTATGGAGACAGTGTGTGAATAACCATAAATAGCAGATTCCCAGAATGGAGCTCACATCCTTGAGCACGACCTACGCCCAGCAGCCAGATAGCGCCAGCACCATTCGTCATCAGAAGACCTGGCTGCTGTCTCTGGCTCGGCCCAGATGAAGCAACCTGCTACACCTCGGGACCAGAGCAAGTGTCCTCAAACTGGACCCACACGCATACTCTACAGGTGAGACGTCTGAAGCACAGGTATCTGGAAATAAAGACCCCGCTTCCCAACTCTCCATGCAAACATGTGCTAGGAGAAACAAAAGGCAAACAGCGTGCACTATTTAGTGCTTCTCTGTCTGTTTCTCTCCCTTCCTCCCTTCTCTCCAATCTGGTCAAATTAGCAAGGATTCAGTGTGCCTGTGCTGCAGTTCCTCATAATGTATTCCTTTCCTTGAGTTCAGGTAAGCAGCCAGCCAACATCTGTTGACCAGCTGAGGACTTGTTCCCTAGACCTCTGTACAGGAGCCAGCCTGCTGGTCAGGACTGGGTGAGGGCCTCCAGACCAGTACAGTTCGGGTGTTTCTGGCTGGGCATTAGCTCTGACTAGCCTGGATCCATCCTGATGCCCTCCCATCCCCATCCCTGAGTGTGGGCTTGGGCTATTCTGGCAGATCACTCCTGTCCCCATGTCCTCTCAGGGGAATCATGGAAGGATCTCCAGTAAGCCTGGATTTTGGATTTCTAATTCCAGCAGCCTGGGGGTGAGGGCCTTTCCCAGTCCACAGCTCCCTCCTCCTGACAGCCCAAGGAGGATGGGTTTGTTCTGTGTGCAGCTGTGTTTGCTCCACCAAGAATTCTCCTTCTCACTTTCTCAATATCCCATACTGGAGCCACTCCCCTCTCTCGTGAAAGCCACAGCTCCCATCCTTCTCCCATCTTAGGGCATGGGCGTGGAGCAGGGATATCATCTAGGCTTCACTTAATATCCTGAAGTGGAAGTTCAGTGAGCAAGGGCATTGCTCTGCGACCTTGAGCAGGTCACTTCATCCCTCTGAGCATCAGATACCAGTCCTTGGCCCAGGTAGGGGTGGCCCAGGTAGGGGTAGCACAGCTTGGTCAGTGAACATTACCCTTGCTAGGTTCCAAGTCCTAGCCCCATCAGTGGCAGGGATGCAACTTGGGTGGAATGGTTTTACCTTCATAGTCCTCACTTTCCCCAGGAGTAAAATGGGGGTTTTAATACCATCCCCCAACTGGGGGAACCAATGATGTAGCATGTGTATCAAGTGTCTGACACACAGTATGTCCTCAGTGAAGGAAGTTGCCCTTATCCCAGGCGACCTGCAGGGACCTCAAGTTCTGCCTGTCTAGTCTCCCGCATGCTCAAGGTGAAAGAGGCAGGGGCACCTCCCTGTGCTGCCGTGGAAGGGGACCCTGAACTTCCAACTCCCTTCCCAATGCTGCAGGGGCATCAAACTGTCAGGCCCCAGTTCCCTGGGGAGCAGGAGGCTAATTAGTGCTGAGGGATGATTAACCCATTGAGCCTTAGCAGCTACTCTAGAAAATTTCAATTTACACAGATCACTCGAGAAACATTACCATTCTGTCACCAGTGCTCATGGGGTTGGCTGGAGGCTGGACACTGGGGACAGAAAGACAAGAATCCCCTGAACAGTAGGGCCCTTGTGTGCTGTGCTCCCTGTTGTAGCTTCGATGTCTAGCATACTCCCTGGCACACAGTAGGTATGCAGTAGTAGGTATGACTGAGTGAACCCTAACTCAGGAGCTCACAGTCTGAGGACCGCCATGTGGCCACTGTGTACTGGAAAAGCACAGCCTGGAGACTGGGAAGCCAGCCTGCTTTCACACCTGTGGTGACAGGGTCTCACTGCCTCTGGACAGCACTGACCAAGGAAAGTCTGCGCAGCGGTGACCTCTTCGTCCTTTTCCTTTTGTTCCTGAACCCAGTATTTCCAATAATATGTGTTCCATAAAAATTACTGAATTAGGAAAGAGAGAGGAGGTATCCCTGACTGAGGTCCCTACTCTCTGGGTCCCCGCAGACCCCACCTGCTCCCTGACCCAGGTCACCTTACCAGTACCCCAACTCAGGGCCTGGGGCCCCTTAGGTGTCTATCATCCAATTTCCTTTCAGGAAGAGGGTCTTCAGCCATCTCCCCTGACATGTCCCTCTCCTGGGGCAGGAGCCCACAGGGCTGGTGGATGAGTCACTCTCCTTGGGCCCCAGGAGAAGGTCTAATCTGTTTAGCACATCCCTGAGGAGCACCACTCAAGCCCTGCTCAGTTGGAACACACAACTCAAATTGAGCTGCCCAACCTTCAGGACTTTGCCCTTGAACTTTCCTCTTCCTGGAATGCCTGCCCTCACTGCCATATCCTCAAAGCCACAATCTCCCCACTCCTGTTCACATCCTTTCACAGGCCGAGGCTTATCTGAGTGCCGGTGAGCTTCCAGTGGGCATGTATGCGCAACCTCTTTGACAGGCACGGGTAGGTGGCTGAGAAAGCTGGCTTTGGAATCATGCAGTCTAGAACCTGAATGCCGCCTCTACCACATTTGTGCTGTGTGACTCAGGGACACATTCCTTAACCTCTCTGAGCCTCAGTTTTTGCATCTGTTAAATAGGGATAATTATACCTTCTTACTAAAATTACTGCAAAGATAAAATGAGTTAATGTTGTTAGGTAGGATAGATAGCAAACAAAGGCAGGGAGAAGGGATACTTACTTGTCCCACCCACTAACTCAGCAGTCCTTGAAATTCTATGTATCTTTTCCATTACCTGGGAAAGAAACTGTACTGTCATCCAAGGGTCTGAAAGGCTGAAAAGGGCCCTAAGTGCCTAAAGGAAGAAGCCCATTAATACCTTTGGGTATTCACACCCCATCCTGGAAAGCTAGCACCACCTTTACCTGTCAATCAATATATAACTTCTTCACCCTCCACCATCCCACCAACTATGTAAGTCCTCAGGACAAAAGGCTTGGCTTGGCTTTCTGGCCACCAGGCCTTAGGCCACCTGGCCTCTCACCCTGGCCTTCTGCCACCCTTACCTTCACCAACCTTACTCTGCTTCACTCTGAACCTATGCCTCTCAGCCCCCCACCCCCACCTTATCTAGGCCCGTTCTCTTCTAAGAGAACAGATCACCAATAAACCCTGCTTGCACGCTAATAGACTCGCTGATCTTTAATTCTTTACTGCATTGGCAAGAAAAACTGAGTTTCTGGGAGTTTCTCCTGTAATAATATAAAACAAATTCCTGGAACAGAACCCTGCACACACGAGGTTCTGATAAATAGTGGCTATTAATAACAATAACTATACAATAATAACAACATAATTCTATATGCACATGGTAAATTTTAATGAATGTAAGTGAATCACACAGCTTAGGAGGAATCTTGAGGCAGCAGCTCAGACAAACCAGTTTCTGAGATGAAAAGGCCAGCCAGCCAGGGGAGACAAGTGGGTGCCCACTGTTCTAAGCACATGCATTCTAGGTGGGCCCTGGCCAGTGCATGTGGCATGCAGAGGAAATGAGGAGCCCTGTCCCTCAGCCCATTGGAGTCAGAACACAGGATTTGTACAAAGAGTCCCCTCCCTAGCAGTTCCACCAAAAGTAAAGATACGTTACAAGTGACTGCATGAAAAATAAACAGATGTTCGGGCCTTTCAGGAATGACCATCACCTGACCAGTCACCCAAACCAGAGACCAGCAACATCATGGAATACCATACTCCCAATCGGTCCAAACCTTGACAATTCTAGCTCCCCAAAATCTCATACAGGACTCTCCCTCCATCCACACCCGGGACCACACCATCTCTCCCACAGCCTCCTCCCCACCATGTCCACCATGCTCTGTCTACACTGTCACTCCCCACAGTCTGTGAGGAAGATCCAGCCCCCATCCCACCAGGTGGTATCAGCCCTCCGAACTTCCACTATGCTGGTCTCTCTGCTCCAATGTCCCTCTCCCTACTCCAAATAGTCCAAATCCCAGATCTGACAGATGCCTTTCTCAGAGATCTTTTTTTTTTCTTCATTCTGTATTTTCTCCCTCACTTTATTGCAGGCACATCTTGGTAAAATTGTGGGTTTGGGTCCACAGTAAAGCAAAGCATCACAATAAAGTAAGTCATAATCTTTTTGCTGGTGGAGGGTCTTGCTTTCAGTTTGTAAAAAAATGCAACACCTCTGTAGCACAAGAAAGACAGGTATGTCTGTACATATGTTGAAAGTCTTTCCATACACTTCATTGAACTATTATTTATGGAATGCCTATGTCAGGTGCAATAAGTACTGGGGGTAGAGTAGTGAAAAAGTGCTTCAACCTTCACGGTTATATTGCCGTGAGAAAGACAGCTAACAAGTAAACATAGGAACCCAAGGAGTAGAACTGCTGGGACACAGAACAGCCATAAATTTAACTTGAGATATTCTGAGGGAGGGAAGATGGTGGCAAGATAGGTGGGAGTGGAGTCCACTTCCCCCTGCACACAGATGGAACACCTAGCTGATCTTCTGAGGAACAGAGTGAACACCCAATGGTATCCCAGCATCTATGAAGACTGGAGACCAAAAACTGTAGAGGACATTGAAAAATCAGATGGTAAGGAGAGTGCTTCAGGAAAATAAGGTCCCTGGGACCAGCACAGGGACCAGGATGGCTGAAGCCCCAGACCTGGCGCCTGCCGTGCCTGCCACAGGATTCTTGGGAGCGAGCCAGGTCAATGGCTCCCTCCCCTGACAAACAAGGTTTGAGCAGCACCAGGAGGGACCTGAATGCTTGAAGTCACAGAGGACGAAGTGGCAAACACACAGGGGCGGTATGCACCCTCTGAGACTGAGGATGCCGGCTGGGAAGAGTTGGGCTGTGATGGACCGTGACCCAGATAGTCCCCGGTCTGGTTGGAGAGTTGGGCTGTGCCAGAGGCCAGGGGCTTGTTTGGAGAGGCAGGCTTGAATAGGAGGACTTTTTCAAAAAGAAAAAGAAAAAAAAAGAGGCACACAGCAGCTGTTTAGGGAATTCTCCCGCAGCAGCCGCCCAGGCCTCCTGCACCCCTACTCTCACCCCACAACCCCCCAGCCCCCGCTGCAGCGGCTGCGCTCCTGCTGCAGCAGCAGAGGCCCAGTGCTCACCCCGGCAGCCCCAGGGGTTGAATGCATCTGAACTCTCTGCTCCAGCTGACACAGCAGCAGCACAGCACCAGGGGCGGCGGCAGCAGCAGCAGCTGCAGCAGCGGAGGCTGCACGCTCACACCAGAAGCCCCCACCCAGAGGCACCACACACCCAACCCTAGGACCCAACCCTAGCACCCTGGGCACAGCAGCAGAGGAGACGCATGCCCACATCCGCAGCAGCAGCCACAGCGGCAGTGTAGCAGCAGCCACAGCGGCAGCGTAGCAACAGCCACAGCGGCACCCTTGCCCTGCAGGGCCAACTGGCTAAGAGGAAAACAGAGACCTGCAGGGCTCAGGGAGTCAGCAGTCCCCAGACAGACTTAACACCATGGGGCAGTTAACCTATCCTGAAGAGACTCTGAGAGTCCCTAGCATCTAGGACAGCAAACAGCAAGAAGGTGGTCTGGGAGCTGCCCCTAATTGGTGCACCTCAAGGACAGTGCAGCTGGTGGACTGAAGGAGTAGGCTGGGCGCAGAAGGACACTGGCGGCCCTGTAGCAAACTAAGGAACTGGGCTGGAGGCCGGGCCAGTGATGCTCAGGAAGGGAGAAAAGCAGAACCAATCCCGGCTCAGCCTGCTGCAGCCAAGAAGACCAGCAGAACTGGCTTGACCAGTTTAAAGCCAGCAGGAAGCTTTTTTTTTTTTAATTCCTTCTTCCTTTCTTTCCTTCTTTTCTTTTTTATTCCTTCTGCCTGCCTTCCTTTTTTTTTTTTTTAAGTTCCCACAAGTGACAAAATAAACCTGGAGCTGTGAAAGCACCAGAGTTAGAGTCAAAGAGAGCTCATCCCAACAACTGAGAAAGTGAGACAAATTTCACTTTGCTACTCTAGAGAACTTGCAAGTTATTGTATATTTGTATTATTATTATTTTTTCATTATTCATACATCTTTTATTTTATTAGTATTTTTTTTATTTATCTTCTTTCTGTTTAGTCTTCTTCGCTTGGTTTGCCAACTTGCACTGTTTGACTGCTTTCCCTTGTTTTCTCTTTCATAGTGTATTTTTAATTTTCTGTCTATCATTTCACTTGTGTTCCAATAGCACACCACTCTAGGTCCTGTACTTCCTATTCTTGTCATTCAGATCACATAGATTCTGTCATATGACTGTTGTTCCATTACTATTGTAAACAATTTCTGTTCCATACTACACGGCACCCCTCCCAAATCTTAGCTCACTTCACTGTTTCCTGAACTTTATTACTGTTGTGGTTAGCTCTATTCTCTCGCACACTACACCTATTTTCTACCCTTTACTCTCACTTTACCTCATAATCTGACCGTCCACAAGCTTACTGCTACCTAGACCCAACTCACAATCCTTCTCCCCGCTAACAAGAGTCTTATCTTTTTTCCACCCTTTCTAAAAAGTAGCTAGTGGGGTGAAATATCATGGTTAACACTACACATATCCAAAGGATCTCCTATCTCTTCTCTACGATTGGTACTTTAAATATCATAGAATACACTCCCGCTGTCTTAAACCATTTTGCCTTCCCCCTCCAACTGATCACAAAACTGAGAACACTAGGATACCTGCTGGAAGAGGAAACTCACAAACAAAGGAACCACCAACAGATAACAACAGAAGAAGGTGAAGTAGGGAGTGGAAGCCACACTAACTTCCACCCAGGAACAATCTGGAAATACAACTAAATGGTGGAGAAATTATCCAGAACAAACAACTGAACAAGAGTGAGAGAGAAGTCTAAAAACCTTGGACAGACAGAAGAACCAACTTCGACACAACCTGTCCACACCTGCACAACGGAACACAAGATGTGGTGGACAGAGTGACCCTAGGCTAACCAGCTAGAAGGAAGGACCCACCAAAGAAAGACCCAACAACAATCAAAATCCAAAGACATACAGAGAGCCAACATAAACAACAGCCCAAGACCAGCAATTCAGGAGATCAAGGAGACTGTATCACTGAATCCCACAGGTCTTCTATCACAGAAATACATACCATAAACACAGGGAGTCAGAACAGATCAGTTTAAGAAGCAGAGACTAACAAGAAGAGTCTCACAAACAATGGGAAGACAAAGAAACAATTCCCAAATGAAAGGAAAGGAGGAAGCCTCAGAAAGAATGATAAATGAAATAGAGGCAAGTCTACTATCAGATACTGAGTTCAAAGCATTGGTTATCAGGAAGCTCAATGAGCTCAGTGAGAATTATCAAAAACTACAGGGAAACTACAGTGAACTCGCTGCAACCTACATCGACATGAAAAAGGAAATAGAAACTATCAACAAGGGCCAAGAGGAAATGAAGAATACAATTTCTGAATTGAAGAACACAGTAGAAGGAATCAAAAGCAGGCTAGATGAAGCAGAGGATTGAATCAGCGAGCTGGAGGACAAGGTAGAAAAAAACACCCAGAAAGAGCAAGAAAAGGAAAGAGGATCATGAAGAGGGATTAAGGGAAATGCAGGACAACATGAAACATAATAATATCCATATAATAGGGATACCAGAAGGAGAAGAAGAGCAAGGGATAGAAAACCTGGTTGAAAAATAATGATGGAAAAGTTCCCTAATCTGATGAGAGAAAAAGTCACACAAATCCAGGAAACACAGAGAGTCCTAATCAAGAGGAACCCAAAGAGGCCCACTTCAAGACACATCATAATTAAAATGAAAAAATTTCAAGACAAAGAGAATCTAAAAGGCATAAGGGGGAATCAGGAAGTAACACACAAGGGAGCCCCGATTAGCCTAGCAGCTGACTTCTCAATGGAAACGCTCCAAGCCAGAAGGGAATGGCAAGAAATACTCCAAGTAATGAAAACCAGAGGCCTGCAACCAAGACTACTTTACCCAGCAAGGCTCTCAATTAAAGTGGAAGGCCAAATAAGGAGCTTCCCAGACAAAATAAGCCTCAAAGAACATACCTCCTCCAAACCAGCTCTGCAAGAGATGCTAAAGGGTCTGCTTAAAGAACACAGAGAAAAACAGTGAGAGAGAGAGAGGAACATGAGTATAAAAAAATGGCAATGAATAAGTACCTAACAATAATAACCTTAAACGTAAATGGTTTAAATGCCCCAATCAAAGACATAGAACAGATGAATGGGTAAGAAATCCTGACCCACATGTTACAGAACAGACCCGGGGAGCGGGGGGTGAATGATATACTATTACCAAATGGACCCACCCTTATGCTCAAGGGGTCCCCCCACCTCATACTAGGTTCGACTGTCCCGCTGCGAAGGAAAGAAGTCTCTCAGTGCCAGAGACTGGTAAAAAGGAAAGGGATTATTTATTTAAAAAGTTATACAGACTTAGAGTAATGACTTAATGTCTTCATTAAAATACTAAAGTCCTTTAGAATACTCACAAATGCACACAGACCTTCCTTCTCCCCTTTGCCTGTTCTGGGGTACTGTATCTCAGGAAAAGAAGTAGAAGTCCATGGTTCAGACAGCCCCTCGGTTTCAGCACCATCAGCTGTGTCACCACCACAATCTCCAGTTAATCTAAAACCATTTGGCACCTTCTCATGGCCCACCAGCAAGAATCCTTTCACCCCTTTTCTTCCCACAGCATGTCTCCTGCATTCTTCCAAACCACTAAGTGAGAGCTCTACACTGCTGCTACATCTTGCCTCCAGCTTCCTAAGCTGCTTGGCAAAGGGAGACAGAAAGTCGCACGGTGCTTCTCAGCCAAAGCCACATGGTGCTTCCTCTCATGGCTGCCAGGCCTGGGTTTAAATCCCAGTGCCAATCCTCCTCTGCAGCCCCACCTCCGACTCCTCCCACAATCGGCCACACCTGCCAACATTCTCATATTTTTTTCCAGCTTTACTGGGCTGCCCTAATAAGTCCAGGCAGGCGTGGCCCCATGGTGTGGAGCCAATCATCTGCAGGCTATAACACAGCTGCTGTACCCAGAGGGAGTTGCCTCCCAGTTATGTCATGGGTTGAATTCACTCCCATCCCCCTGACTCAAAGCAGGGCCACAGATATTTAACATATCTATGAAACCAGTTAAAGGTTATAGGTATGTTAAACAATCATTCTAGAGGTTATTTACAAAAACTGTTGCAATCCTCAATGGCCCTACTCCATGCGTCCCATCCCCCACCTCAGACTTGCAAGGATGAGGACACCCTATATGTATATTTTTTTCTAATATTTCCTGGACATCCCTGAGTTTGGACCCCATTACAAATCCCCATTTGGGGCCCCCTCTTGGCTGTACCCTGTTACACACACATATGCTGCCTACAAGAGACCCACCTCAGAACAAAAGACCTACACAGACTGAAAGTGAAGGGCTAGAAACAAATATTCCAAGCAAATGGACAGGAAAAGAAAAGCCGGGGTAGCAATAGTCATATCAGACAAAATAGACTTCAAAAATAGAGCCATAAAAAGAGACCCAGAAGGACACTTCATAATACTGAAGGAGAGAATCCACCAAGAAGACATAAACATTGTAAATATATATGCACCCAACATAGGAGCACCCAAATACATAAAGAAAATCTTGGAAGACTTCAAGAAAGATATTGACAGCAACACAATTACAGTAGGGATTTTAATACCCCACGTCAAAAACGGATGGATCTTCCAAACAAAATATCAACAAAGATAATGCAGCATTGAACAATGCCCTAGATCAAATGGACTTAACTGATATATATGTAACCTTTCACCCCAAAGAAGCAAAATACACATTCTTTTCAAATGCATATCGAACATTTTCAAAGATAGAACACACTATAGGACACAAAACAGGCCTCAACAAATTCGATAAAACTAAAATCATATCAAGCATCTTCTCTGACCACAAGGGCCTAAAACTAGAAAAAAAACCCAAGGAAAAAACTCAAAAACACTCAAACTCATGGAGATTGAATAGTATGCTATTAAACAATGAATGGGTCAAGAATGAGATTAGGGAAGAAATCAAAAAGTTTCTGGAAACAAATGAAAATGAACTCACAACAACCCAAAACTTATGGGACACAGCAAAGGCAGTCCTGACAGGGAAGTTCATAGAGATACAGGCCTACCTAAAAAAGATAGAAACATTTTAAATAAACAACCTAACCATTCACCTACAAGAACTTGAGGAACAACAACAAAGACAGCCCAGAGCAAGTAGAAGGAAGGAAATAACCAAGATCACAGCAGAATTAAACAACATAGAGGCTAAAAGGACAATTCTAAGGATCAATAAATCCAGGAGCTGGTTCTTTGGAAACATAAACAAAATCGACAAGCCTTTAGGCAGACTCATCAAGAAAAAAAGAGAGAGGACCCAAATAAACACAATCAGAAATGAAGGAGGAGAGATTACAACCGATACCACAGAAATACAAAGGATTGTAAGAAATTACTACAAAGTACTATATGCCAAGAAATTTGAAAACCTAGGTGAAATGGACAAATTTCTAGAAAAATACAATCTTCCAAAACTGAATGAAGAAGAAGCAGAAAGCCTGAACAGACCAGTAACAGCTGATGAAGTCGAAGCAGTAATCGAAAAACTCCTGACACACAAAAGCCCTGGACCAGACTGTTTCACAGGAGAATTCTACAAAGCATTTAAGGAAGAGCTAACCCTTATCCTTCACAGGCTGTTCCAAAAAATCCAGGAAGATGGAAGACTCCCAAACTCTTTTTATGAAGCCAGCATTGTCTTAATCCCCAAACCAGATAAAGACATAACAAAGAAAGAAAGCTTCAGGCC
>PVJI01025566.1:0-20203 GCA_004026765.1 Micronycteris hirsuta | reverse complement strand
TAGTCTACAAGTCCAATAACAGAAGAAATATTCGAGTCTATAATAAATAATAATTTTCACTTATTGAGCATTCATAACATGGCCAATTTTGTCAAGAGCTTTGTATATGTGATCTCGTTCTATCACTATAATGACACAGAGAAGCAAGGACTATAAACATCTTACACATGAGAGATTGCCCATCAGAGAGTTTAGGAAACATAGTGCTGACAAAACTCATGCATGACTGAAAAATGAATGTTCCTCAATATTATGTACTCTCTCTGTAATAGTATGTTTCTTTTCTTGAGACATGTTTGAATTTGCCTATAAACAATGCCAGTCAAGTGTAAGTTTTATTTCATTAAAACTTGGTTATGGATTTTTACAGATCCAAAAAAACCCACTGCTGACTTCTGGTTTCCAGTTTCTTTAGGAGTTTGGACATTGCCACTCTCTCCTAACAAAAGTAAAAAGTTGAATGAACGGAATAACCAATAAATCTTCTTCTTAATGCTATTTTATTTATTTATTTTTAGAGAGAGGAGAAGAGGGGGAGAAAGGGAGGAAAAGAAACATCGATGTGTGGTTGCCTCTCACGCACCCCCGATCTGGGGACCTGGCCCGCAACCCAGGCATGTGCCCTGACTGGGAATTTAACCAACAGCCCTTTGGTTTGCAGGCCAGCACTCAATCCACTGAGCCACACCAGCCAGGGCTCAATAAATCTTCTTGAATCCATAAGTGAGAGGAGGATGCAGGGCAGCCCCCAAGATTGATGAGAGAGGCAAGTCATTATAGGGAGTCATGACATATCAGAACAGACACTTAGTTGCAAAGCCTCCACAGAGACCAGTGCCAAGGTAAGAAAACCTGAACCGTAATTGATTAATTGATGAAGGCTCAGTGTGAACAACTCTGAGAGTTAAACATTCCATGGAGACCCAGTCTTGGGCTAGGGACTACCCCACAATTTTGTGAGATTTATCTCTAGGCTCTCAACCAGGTTCTTTTATATTTTTATGATGAATTCTTTTTATATATTTTATTTTTTAAATTACAGTTTACGTGCCAGATTATTTTGTATTAGTTTCAGGTGTGCAGCATAGTGGTTATACAATCAGATAATTTTCAAAGTGACTCCCCTAATATTTCAAGTACTTACCTGGCACCAACATAGTTATTACAATGTTATTGACTACATTCCCTATGCTGTACTTTACATACCCATGACCATTTCATAACTACCAATTTGTACTTCTCAATCTCTTCACCTTTTCCACCCAGTACCCACGCTCCTGATACCATGCCCTGGCAATAGTCAGTGAGCTCTCTGTATCTATGAGTCTGTTTCAATTTTGTTTGTTTGTTTTTTGTTTTATTCTTTAGATTCCGTATATAAGTGAAATCATTTTATTTGGCTTTCTTTGACTGACTCATTTCACTTAACATCATACTCTCTAGGTCCATCTGTGCATCACAAATGGTAAGATTTCCTTGTTTTTTTACGACCATGTAATATTCCATTGTATATATGCACCACAACTCTATTTTTATTATTCAATTACAGTTTACATTAAACAGTACTCTGTATCAGTTTCAGATGTACAGCATGATGGTTAGATAATCATGTAATCCCCTGGGGCTTTCAGCAGGAGTCTAGTGAAAGGAGTCATTCATTTGTTTGTTTATTATTTATTGATTGATTGATTACTATGTACTAGCCACTGTTCTAGGCAGTGAAAATGCCGTTTTCTTCTGAATCTTTACACCATCCTCACAGGTAGAATGCCCACGTCACAGATGAGGAAACACTCAGAGAATTTGTTGTTGTTGTTGCATCTATAGTCACACTATCCATGGCCCTGTCTTTTAAAAAAATTAAATATATAATCTTTATTATATTTTTTCCATTACCGTTTAATCCCCTTATATCCCCTACTCCCCCAGAAATCATCACAGTGTTCCATGAAAGGAGTCATTGTAAAATACACCAGAGCAGGCTGATCTTTGCTGGTACCAAGGCCTGCCCTAAGAGAAACAGGGCTTAACCTAAGGTATTATCAGAGCCTAACTGAATGAGAAGGAAACACCCAGCTCCAGGCCAGTCTAGCCATCCTGCCCCATCTAAAAGGGGAGAAAAAACTGAGAAACACTCGTGATTGTTTGTTCACAGACCGGAGACATAGTCTAAATAAAAGACTTAATCATAGGACTATAAACATTCCCTAGAGATATTGCAGATTAAGTTCCAGACCATCACAAAAAAGCAAGCATCTCAATAAAGCATCACACAAATGTTTTGGCTTCCCAGTGCATATAAAAGTTGTATTTACACCATATTGTAGTCTCTTAAGTATGCAATAGGATTGTGTTTAAAAAAATGTACCTACCTTAATTCAAACATGCGTTATTGCTAAAAAATGCTAACCATTGTCTGAACCTTAAGTGAGTTTTAATATTTTTGCTGGTGGAGGGTCTTACCATCAATTTGTAAAACACTCATATCTGAGAAGTGCAATAAAGTGAAACGCAGTAAAAAAAGGTATGCAATATTTTACCTATACCCAACACCTCACATTATTGAAGGTCTATTTGTGGTGGTTCCTTTTACCAGGTTCAACATACCTGGCTATCAAGAAAAATATGCAAAATATGCAAAATATGCAAAAAGCAAAGCCAAAATAAAACAAAATCAGAATAAAAGCTTGAAAAGAGAGCAAGTGTAAAACCCAGACACGGCAGGGATATAGTAATTATCAGACCAGGAATTTTTTAAAAAACTGATTAATATGCTAACGATTGTAATGGATAAAGTGGAGAGCAGATGAGCAATGTAAGCAGAGCAATAGAAATTGTAAGAAAGAACTGAAAACAACCCTAGAGATCAAAAGCAGTGCGACATAAATGAAGAGTATCTTTGATGGCTCATTAGTAGATCGCACATGGCAGAGGAAAGAACCTCTGAGCTTGAGGACATTTCAGTAGAAACTTCCAAAACTGAAAAACAGACAAACACAAAAAAGAGAACAAAGACAAAAGAAAGGAGAGAATATCTAAGAACTCTGAAACAACTACACAAGGTGTAATGGAAATACCAGAAGGAGAAGAAAGAAGGAAAGGAACCGAAGAAAATTTGAAACAATAATGAATGAAAATTTTCCCAATTAAAATTTAAGTATATAGATATTTATCATAATGCTATTTATTTTTCAAAAATATCATTAGACTCTAGATTTGCACAATAAGAAAATAGATTAGCATACATTTGAATGTGAATCTACATCCATTAAGACTTTTCAAAGATTAATGATTTAGAAAAATAAATAAAATATGAAATTAAGTGGAAAAAGAACAAAAATTTATGTGAGATCTCAGTTCTAATTATATATACAGAGAAATGTTTTAAAAAGGCAGAAAGAAATAAAATGTTTTAAATATTTAATATCTGATTGGGTTTGTATGTAATGTTTACTTCTTCATACCTCTTAAGATTCTATAACACATACACACACTGTTTTTATATTTTAAAAAATGTGACACTTTTTTTAAAAAGGTAGTATATTAGAGTATTCTGAAACACATCCCCAACAAAATAAATATAACTTTTTAATAAAAATTCCATTGCAATAAGGTGGGAAATTGACTAGTTATTAAATAAATGGTTGTGTGTTTATTGGATATTCATATAAAATAACAGTTTGCTTTTTAACTCACACAAAAAATATTTGTTACAGATAGATCAAAGATCCAGGTAAAAAAAATGTAAAATGTTTATTTAAAACAATTCTGGCCAATATAAATATAATGTTAGCCAAATTTTTATTGAGGCATAATTTATATGCTGTATCATCCATTTATTTAAATGATAGACATCAATGATTTCTTTATTGTATTCACACAGTTGTGCACCCATCACCACAATCAACTTTAACATTTCATCAGTGTCCCTCAAAAAGCCTGCAACAGTAGCATTCACTCTGTTACCCCCAAACCCTCTATCTCTAGGAAACCACTGATCTACTTTCTGTATTTGTATATTATGGGCATTTCTTTGAAATAGAATCACAAAGTATGGTCTTTGGTGACTTTATTTTCACTTTGCATGTTTCTAAGGTTCATACACGTTGCAGCACGCATAAATAATTTATTCTTTTTATGGCCCAATAATTTTCCATTTTGTATATACCATTGTGTTTATCCATTCGTAAGTTAGATATTTGGATTGTCTCCATTTTGGGCTATTATAAATGATGCTGCTATGAACACCCATACACAAGTTTTTGTATACATATATTATCTGCATGACTCTTAAGTACATACCTTGGAATGGAAATTCTGGGTCATATGGTAACTACGCTTTAACTTTTGAGGAAGTGCTTTCTGATGCATCTGCACTATTTAGTACTGTTTCAAAAAACCATTGCCTGCCACAAGTTCATAAACATGTATGGATGTTCTAATTTCTCAGCGTTCTAGCCAACATGTTATTCTCTGTCATTTTGATTCTAGCTACCCTCAGGTGGGTGAAGTGTTATCACACGTGATTTTAATTTGCATTTCCTTGATGTTTAGCATGTTTTCACATGCTTATAGGCCCAGGGCATACATGTGCTCTTTAGAGAAATGTCCACTCAGATTTTTTTGGCCAATTTTTAATTTGTGTTGTTATTTTCATTGTTGAGTTTCCAGAATTCTTTATATAGTCTTAATACTGTTACCAAAATTATGACTTGAAAATATTTTCTTCCTTTCTCTGTGTTAATTTTTCTTACTTTCTTCTTCTTCTTCTTCTTTTTTTTTTTTTTTTGCATTCACAACATCCCATTAAGAGGCTATTAAGAGTTTGTTAATTTGTTTCACAGGCCACAAGGGAATAAAACGATTATGTACAGTCTTTCCAGAAACAGGCAGGGAGCTAAGGAGGGCCAAGATGAGTCTAGGGCCTTGGTGGGTGCATTCCCATGGGAGGGGGCCCTGTAAGGGAAACCAGGCAATCCGTAGGAAGTAAGACTTGCAGAATAACAGTGAGACTCCAGAACAACGGCATAACAAACAAGCAGGTCTGTGGTAACATGGCCCTGGAGAATCAGGCCTCTGTGAGGCTACTTTCATAACTCTGTGACCAAGGGTCAAAGAAGGCCTCACATTCCTGGGAGAAGGGAACCACATTCCTGGAAGGGGCATGCCCATTGGAGTTCCTCATCCAGGGGGAATGAATACTCATTGGGGGACCCATGGGAGACCTCATACCAGGAGGTGGGTCCATCATGGCTGGAGGGGGTGCTCCTTGGCCTATAGGTGCAGGAGGACCCCCATGGCCTGGTGGGTACTGGGTTGGGGCCCCTGAAATATTGGCTGTGGCAGCAGCCACAGCAGCTGCAACAGTGCCTCTTCCCTGTGGGGTCAAATCCTGTTGGGTGGTCCACCAACCCCAGGAACTGGCCCAGCAAGTCCTGCAGGGGCCTAGGGCATGGCAACACCAGCTGGGGTCCCTCTACCTGCAGTTCTGCTTATCCCAGGGCCCCCAGCGGCTCCAGCAAGTGGCACTCTTCTGGAGGAGCTCCTCTACGGTCATTGAGACCAGGTTCTCACCTCAAAGCAGCACCAGACCAAGGACTCTCTTCTCTCTCTGCTTGTTTTGAGTTCTTTGGCTTGATCTTCCTGAATTTGTCACAATCACATAGGGTCAAATGCATATGCTTGTTGAAAGCCTTGAAGATGCCAATGAAGAAACAACCATCTTGCAGGATGCACCTCATCCTGTAGTTGATGGACTGCAGCATGTTGCTGCTCTTGCTCACCGTCATTGTGGCGGTTTTGATGGCTCCCATTCCCTTCGGATTCGCCTACATGTGGGCCTAGCTGTCCTCCACTAGCCCGCTTCCTGCCACTGCTGCCAGAAATCAATTTTTATTTCTTAATATTGGCCTTTGAAACAACAACAAAAAATTTAACTTATCTCTCTCTCTCTGTTTTTTTTTTTTTTTTTTTTTTGGCACTTGTTCTTCCGGTGTCCTAAGAAGATCTTGTCTAAATCAAAGTAAAATATTTACTCTTATATTTTCTATTGTGCTAACAGTTTTATAGTTTTAGCTTTTGTATTTGTGTCTATGATCCATTTCAAATTAATTTTTTCACATTGTGTGAAGAAAGGGTCCAACTTCATTATTTTGCATGTAGGTATACAGTTACCCAGCAAAATTTATTGAAAAAACTATTCCTTCCTTTTTGAATCGCCATACCCCTTGGTGAAAACCAATAGTCTATAATATGAGGGCTTGATTTTATTCCACTGATCTATATAGGTCTATCTTTATGACAGTACCATACTTCTTGATGCCTGTAGCTTTGTGTATATAGACTGTGAAGTAAATATTAAAAAGAAACAAGTAAAATTAATTATAACTGTATATTTTACTTAACCCAATAAATCTCAAATGTCATCATTTTAACATGTAACCAATATTAAAATTCTTAATATTTTAATTATTTCAAAATTCAAAGTTCTATATGTATAGCACAGTTCAAACTGCACATTTCTAGTTTGCAATAACCGTATGTGGCCAGTGGCTACCATATTGAACAGCACTTCTTTAGAAAAAACATGGATAAATATTTTTATAATCTTGTGGTGGGCAATGATTTTTAAACAATAAAATAAAGTGTTTCTGTATCTCAAAAATATTATTATGTTATTATTGAGTGATTATTAAAGCATATCATGGACTGGAAGTATAATTTCAGTACATATATTCAATCAAGGACTCATATCCAAAACCTATATACTATTTCTTCAAATCAATAAGTAAAAGACAGACAACCCTGTTATCTTTTGAAAAACTAAAAGTCTTAATTGAGGATTTCACAAAAGTGTATGAAAGTTTGTGTAACGTTATTATCACAGAACTGCTATTAAAAACACAAGAAAATACCAACACTATCCAACTGCTATAATGGGAAAAAAGTGACAACTAAGTGTAGAACAATCAGAACTCATACACTGCTTGCGGGGAATATATCTTTATATGACCATTTTGGAAAAATCATTTGGAAGTGTCTATTAACACTAAATATTTCTTTTCTCTATACTGCTTCAAGTATCATATATACCAAACAGAAATGAGTACATATGCTCAAAAGAATGCTCATTTCAATACAGTTTAAAGTTGCCCCAAATTGAATAGACCTCAACACTCATCATCAATGCGATGGATAATAATAATGATATATTCACCAATGGAATAGTAAACAGCAAAGGAAGAAAACAGATAAGTAGGTAAGATGTACAGGCCCGAGAATGTATAGTGCTCACAGGTGCAATATTCAGGAAGGCAAGCCAGGTGTAAAAGTGTACCAATTGTACTATCCCATTTATATGAATCAGAAGGAGTAGTAAACAAATCTGTGGTATTAACTGAAAGAATAATGAATATTTCATGGAAGATACTGATTTGGAAAGGACAAGAGAGAGCCTTCCAGTCTGTGGGAAATTTTCTGTATCTTGATTTGTGTGATTGCACAAAAGTAGGCATATGTAAAATTGCATCAGTTGGTGCACCTTAGATTTGTGCATTTTATTGCATGCATGTTACACCTCAATATAATGTTTGAAAATTTTTTAAGTATAATGCGAAGTAGTAAAAGATTCCTGTAGGTCAAACAACCCAAGAGTGATAGGAATAAAAATTTAATGATGTAGAAGATAAGTCTTTTCATGGAAATAAAAATTGGTTGGACTAGAGCATGATATAGACTTCCTAAGCTGTTTTATCGCTCATTTTAAGTAAATTTGGTTTGAGTTTAAATTATTTTTATATTATAGCAGTTTGATAGCTAAATTGCTTTCATGATTTGAAATCTCTGAATATATTTAAGGGCAGGAAAAAATAATTGCTATAATGAGTAAAAAGAACTCCTTCTGCCTCAAGCTTACAAAGGTAAGAGGACATTTAATGGAGCTTTTCATTTAACTTTAAAAGCACCCTGCATGGTGAAAACCTCTTTCCATATAATTGATCCAGGAAGAGTTTTTGTGAATGGCGAACTAGTGTGCTGGATGTAGCTAGGAAGGAAGAAGAAAGAGTAAGTGGCTTTATTTAGCCATTAAAGACACAGTGGCATTTATCCTATCAGAGCTGGGGGGAGAAAAAGACAAAGTGAAGGCAAATACATGCATATTAGATGTGGCACAAAAAGAACAGTTAGTACTTTGCTGTGGCTGTTTAAAGGATCCACTGACTCTTAGATATAACCAGATAGGGAAAGAAAAATAAATAAATAAATAAAAGAAGTCAGGTTATTTACAAAGACCCGGGAAACTATCTGGCCAGTTTCTTTCTATTCCGTGTGGCGATTATTTAAGCTTTGCATCTTAGAAGAGACTCCCTAGAAGGAATGTATTTGCTTGTGCTTTCTTGATGGAGTACTGTTAAGTGAACTTCGTGAAGAAATGAAGGAGGAAGGATAGGGCAGCTTAAGAAGTTAGACATAGATATGGGCCCAGCACTGTCAGGACTTGGCTTAGCCTAACGCTATAGGGAGCCCTGGAGTGGGAATCAACCACAGAGGTGCCGTAACTACAGGCAAAGTGGGTGTGTTTGTTAACTGATAACAGTTAATCCTATAGGCCTGGCAGAGGGAGAAGGGGAAGCAGTAAACTGTTAGCAACATGTGTTTTCAGCATATGAGAAACGGGACCCTAGCCAGATGAAATGCAAGTGGGAGTGGTGGCAATAGCATACACTTTCCAAAAGCATGGAAATAGACATCTGAAACTAATGATCAAGAGCCTCCCTGGCTTCAAGTTTAAGTTAGTGTTCAAGTTTAAATAGTAAATTTAAATTGACCATTTTTTTTCCTGTAAAATTACACTTTTGTTTAAGTAATACTCTCTATGAAACTATCTGTTTGGGTTGCTATATTCTTAATACATAGTCAAAAACTTGTATAAATATTGAGAAAAGGAAAGGATGCTTAAGCTACTCTGGCTCAATTAATAACCAAGAGAGAATAATGAGTTTCCCTACATTTCTCACTAAGACATAAACCATGGTGTCTGGACACAAACGCCTTCTGCAGAATTTCAAAACTAAAGGTCAATGATTACAGAAAACGATGGCAGATAAGAAGGCATCTCAACGAATTTCAAGGGAACTTAATTGTTTCTAGACCCAACTTTATTGCTTCTATTCATTCTTTCCATTTGATGTAAAACTGTTAATCATTGAAATGTGTGTATCAAAATCGACACTTTTGATGTACCAAATGCACTTTTGCTTACTTTTCTGTCTATATAAGCATCACTTACTTCTCTGAAGTTGAGGTACTCTTTCAGGGCTTCTTGAAGCCCTACTCTTGAACTATAGGCCTCAGTGAGGCCCAAATAAAACTCTTTCTTAAATTTATAGAGATTCAGTTACCTTTTTGTTGGCAGTGTTTAGACAAAATATTATGTTATCAGTAGTACAATGACCATTGTTTGAACAGCATTGTTTTAAGGGGTGCCAAATGGCACGCTTGATCTCCAAATGTGGTCTTTATAACAGCAAACTTACTATGCTCTTTGAAGCTACCAATACAAAAGCTTCATCTTTGCATTAAGATAGTACCTTAAAAGGTTCGAGATTGAAAAATGAGTCAACAGAGAAGGGAAATCGTTATCAGACATTATCATAATTAATCTTACCACTCATTTAGAGCAAGGCTCTCAGAGGAGGTCAATTTCTGTATTTGTGGTGAGGATATCATAGACCCTGCCCAGGGTGGTATGCTGACTGAGTTAAAGAAGAGGACAATAATATTTGTATATATACATGAAGGAGGCTGAGAAGAAGTGATCATGATGTCAAGGGAAGTTTCAAAATGCAGCTTTGGCTACAATCCAATCATTAATTAAAATGATTAAGATATGTTGGTGTTAGTGAAAATATAGACATGTAGATCAATGGAACAGAATAAAAATCACACCTATACAGTCAATTAGTTTATGATAAGATTACCAAGGCAATGAATGAGCAAGGAAAATCTTCTAACAGATAATCTTAGACTGAATAGTCATACAAAAACAAAATCCTTGACTGTTACCCGACTCCACACACAAAAAGAAACTCCAACTAGATTATTAGCATAGGTATAAATTTAAAACTATAAAACTTGGACAATGAAATAGAAAAATATATTTGTGAATTTAGGGTGAATAAAGATTGCTTCTATAAGAAGCATGAACCAAAAGAAAAAAACTGGGTAAATTTGACTGCATCAAGTTAAAATTTAAAGAGCTCTTTAAAAGGCATTATTAAGAAAACAAAAATATAAGCTACAGAGTGACAAAATATTTGCAACACACACACACATCTACATATCAGACAAAAGACATATATTTAGAACGTTTAAAAAATTTTACAACTCAATAAGAAGACACAAAACCTCACACAATATGGGCAAAATATGAACAGAGAAGTCACTAAAGAAGATATGTAAGTGATTCATAAGCACATGAAAAGACACTCAATATCATTAGCCATCAGGGAAATGCAAACTAAAACCACAAAAACGTAGCAATACATTTTGCTTGGCAAGGGGAACCAGAGTGTCCTGATTTAACTTTGGAAAGTTTCTTTCTATATTTTAATATCAGGTCTTTTCAATTTTCAAGGACAAATGTAACTAGGAATCATTAACAAGCCAACTGAAAGCAAGCATACATGATTTCATTAGGCCAATTTAAAAAATGATAATTCTAAAGATGCTGTTTTTCATATTTTCCATAACACACATGGCCAGTGCAGGTTGCTCAGTTTGTGTGTCATTTCAGGATCTCCTGGGTCCTGATTTTCAGGCAAGGAAACAAATAATACCAGCTCACATCCCTGGCTTTGTCGTATCTATGGCTAGATATGCTTTTATGTAGCTGATTCTGGAAATTTGAGGATTTGAGTTCCACTGCCTGAATAATTATCTCAGAGAAGTGGGATTTTTAGATGTCAGACTGTGAGGCAGAGAGGAGAGAGAGGATGAAGGGTATTACTAAATAAATATCCTGCTTCTGCTCTTGGGATAGATACATCACCGTCCCAGCTGTCACTAGTCACCACCAAATGAGTGTGCGTTTGTCATGCTTCATTTAGCAGGACTGGCTGGGCTTGAGCCTGGCCAAGATTATAGCTGTTTAAAGTCTCTACACTAGACTTCATAATAAATCCCACTGCAAAGCCAGGGCCAGGAGTGAAGAGAGCTAGGTTATTGCAGGGCTTTGTGAAAGGGATAAAGGTGGGATCAATACGGCAGAAAGGCACTAGGGAGAGGAAGGAAGAAAGGCAGACCTTTTGTGGAGATCAGTCTGCACCAATTTTTCTATTTCCATATGAGCCTTACTAGCTGGAAGCAAATCACTGTCATCACCCTCATAATTATCATCTCCAACAGCCACTAAAGCATAACAAAAACTGTGCGACTGTCCAAGGAATTGGGGGAGTTTTCTCAAGGGGAGCTGGGGCAGGAAGTCAGAGTCAATGCTGAGTCTCAGCATTGCTACAACCATGCTAGTCTATAAGTGTAAGCCTGCAGTCAATGGAAAGAAACTGTGGCATAGTAGAGGTGTGCTCATTTGTTGTAATCAATTAGAGTATTTTTCAGTCAAATGAGTAGGTACCTATTGCAAAAGCTAGAAAAATGTGTGTACTAAGCAGCCGATCTCCGTTTGAATGGCCTTCTGAGCAGTGTGAGTTAGGAGAAACCCTCCTCTCAAACTCATCCTCTCCCCTCTGTTCTGTGATGTAGATGGCAATACCAGCAAATATGTACAGGATGGAAGGTGGAGGGAATCTTCAGGATGCTTGCTAGGGAGTGTGAATGGATGCCAGGTTCTGGTCTCTGAAGCAGGAAGGAAGGCACAAGTGAACATGTAAAACTGTATGGTGTAGCAGGGGCTAGAGCAAAGCTATGTAATACATGGATCTATCCAAAACAAGTTTGTAGGAAAAGTAAACCAGAATAGAAAAAGTTATGTGGGAAGATTGGATGGAGAATAAATTATGCCAGGAGGAGGGCTTCTGAGGTGAGCCTGGACAGGTGGGCAGAGGCCAGATCATGAAAGGGCTTCCCATCCATGCTAAGGAGTTTCAACACCATGCTGAAGATAGTGAGAAAACATAATAGAGTCTTAAGACATTAGAGGATTGTAAGAGTGTTATAAGGAGATGATCGTACTTACAATGTGGAGAGTGGATTCGATGGAAGCAAAACTAAAGGCAGGGAGCTTGGTGGACACGGCTACACTGGATCAAATAATAAGTGATGATGAACTAACCTACTAAAGAGGCAGAGGTGGAGAAATGGCGGAGAAGTAGATAGAATCAAGGAGTCAGGATTGTCATGGATTTGTGATTAGTTAAGTCATTACTGTGTTTCCTTGTTTTTGTGTTTGATGTTTGACTGACGACAGTGCAATATCTCATCCTCTACGTGCTCACACTCATGAGAAGTCTCATGCTTCTTGCTAAGGTCTCCATTCACTGATATCTCCAAGAATCTTTATAGAGTATCCTCATGCATCTCTCCTTAAATCCAGAAGACCATGGGACCATTATGAGAAGCTGGGTCATCTAGTCTAGGACATCTGTTATGCCACTTGTGTTACCTATAGTAATAGAGGCCTACGGATTGCAAATGACATCTAGTAGAGCTACATAGTCAAAGAAAGATTGCCCTGCCTCAATGGTTGCAGCTGCTGTCACCTTTGTGCCATTCCCTGTTGTGTCAAAGAAATGTGAGCTCCTGCTCTGTCCACTACAACTGTTGCTGCAATCTCTGCTGAAGCTACAGTGATTTTTTTTTAAGTTTTCATCAGTCCCAGTGATAACTTGCTCAATGAAGAAGTTACATGACAGCACTGTTGTGGGATCCTAACATTTAAATTTACTTAGACTCCCGCGCATTGTTTCTTCCTCAGGGTCTAGAAATGTCCCATAAAGTGGGATGGAAGAATTTCCACTCTCTGCCATATCAGGAAACCAGAGTGACCATTTCTGTACAACACCTGTATCTTAGATCAGGTTCCTAGAAGCTGACCCTGAGGTGGTGATTCATGTGCAAATGGTTTTTTGAGAAAATGCGTCTAGGGAAAAACTGTAAGAGAATAGAGTAGGGAAAGGGGAAGAAGGTAAGCAAGGGTATGGTTTCAGATAAAGTCCCAGTCTCAGTCTGATCCTAGAGCGAGCTATGAAATCTAAGTTACAACTCAGTTTTCCTTAACTCGAGGCAAGAGGACTAGACTTTCCTACTCATTGGCCAAGGTCCATTCCAGGAGATATAACTACCAGCCACTTCCCAGTCTCTGCTAGTAACAATCCTGCAATGGCGTTTGCAGGTGTAGGTCTTAAAGCTGCGGCACACAGAGCTAAGGGGTGGGAACAGAGAGTAAGAGGGACTCAGGAGGAATAAGGAAGAGCAGTAATAGTAGTCAAACTATAACTAGTTTTGTGCATGAAAAAATGATCCACTTAATTATTTTTTTTTCTATCCAGTCATATTTTAAAGTATTTGAACTTGAAGGAGCAAGTGAAGGACTCTTGATTCCTCCCCTCCCAAAGCCTTGAATTCTTTATGCAAATTTGTCTATAAACTTTGATCTCTGTATATTAATATTGTTTCTCTCGTGTATGTCCGACTGTTAGGTTCTCACCTCATCAGGATTTCTGTTACCACTAAATTTAAGAATGAAAAAAGAATCTAGAATGATATTCAGTATTTTTACTTCATCTACTGGGTCTCAGAGCACTGGCTTCTCTGGGTACGCCAGCAACCCAGGAACAGCCTGTGAGTTAGAGCTCCTTATAGGCACCTTGCCTGGCTCATACAACTTAAAGGGCAAGGAACCTATTCTTTGGAGGATGTTCTTGGAATATCTGAAGGTCATGAGAAAGCTATGAGAGAACTTAAGACAGGACTTTTAGCCCAGATCCTTTACTAAAACTAAAGATATAAAGGAAACTCGGGTATGTTTGCTTTCCTAATGATCAGAACTATAAGATCACCGGGTTATTTCCTTCATGTAACTAAGGAAAAAACTAAAGCCCAGAAAAGTTAGGTAACATGCCCTGGTCACCCAGTTAATTGATTGCAAGACCAATGCTACAATCAAGGCCTTATCATTTCTAGCAAAGTAAATATGAATAAGAAAAACTGAATACTTTCATATTCAAAGTTGAATATGAAGATAAAAGTGGCTATTAAAATTCTCTAGATTATACTACCACAATTCACCATTTCAATCTATTAGTTTTTACCTCCAATTTCCTATATACTGTAAAAATCTTTGGAACTTTTAAAATTCATTTGTTTGCCCCACAAACTGTTGTCTAAATATATTGACTTACTCTATTATGTTTGTAGTAACTTGTCAACCTGCAAGTATTTACTATCTTAATGAGTCTAAAGGAATTCAAAGACTTACTCTTTCAAGGAAAGTTAAGGCAAAATGCAAGCACGTATCCCAGTAAGTATGATGAGAACAAAAATTCATCTTTTTGGTTGTATCATTTCAACACATCTAGTCACTCCAAGTTGGGTACCTGACTTACTGCCTGGGTTCTACTTCTAATATTTCTAGTTCTACAACTGCTTAAACTTGTGGCCTCAGACAAGTCATTTAATCTTTATAACTTCCAGTTTCCTTATCTGTAAATAAGTACAATAATGGAATCTCCCATGTACAATTGTATATGGTTTAAAGTTCACGGTGCATTAGTCAACAGCTAAAATACAGGTGCACCTTGGTATATATAAAGCTTGAATTCCCTTCAACCTCAACTTTAAATATTTGGTATATTTAAGGGTTTTTAAAAGCTTAACAAAATTAATTTGTACATTATTATGTAAAATTAAATAATGAATTTAGTATTAATATGTGAAAAAATATACATATATATCTGAAAATGTCTGTTCTTAAAAAAATAGAACTTTTCTGTTCTGACATATATAAAAAAGTTGTAAATAAATTTTAGGATGACAAGATTTTATATAAAACTTTGAAGCCTTTTAAGATATATATTTCATTAAGAAAAAATTCATGATGCATGCAATACCTGGAATATAAGCATCTTACTAACGGTAGTTATTTTCATTGACTTTACTCCACACACTTTTTATTATTCAGATTTAATTCATGCACCATAAAATCATCGCTTTTAAATGTACAGTTCAATAATGTTAGTATATTCACAAAGTCTGGAAGTAATCACTCTTTAATCCCAAAACATTTTCGTCATTTATCGAAAAAAATGCTCATACCCTTAACGGTCATTCCCACTCCCCGGGCCCCTGGCAACTATTAATTTACTTTCTGTATTTATGAATTTTCTTATTCTTGAACATTTAACATAAATGGAATTATACAATATGTGGCCTTTTTTATCTGGCTCCTTTCAACATTGTGCTCTTAAGTGTCGTTCATGTTGTACCATGTGTCAGCACTTTATTTCCTATTACGGACAAATAATATCCTCTTGTATGGGTATACCATGTTTCTTTATCCCTTTATCAATTGATGGGCAATTAGGTTCTTTCCCTTTTTTGCTATTATGACTAACACTGCTACAAACATTCATGTACAAGTTTTTGTGTGAATATGTATTCTCAATCTTTCTGGGTATATGCCTAAGAGTGAAAATACTGGGTAATATGCTTAATTCTATGTTTAATGTTTTGAGGAACTGATAAACTGTTTCCAAAACTGGTCACCATTTTACATTTCTACCAACAATATACAAGGTTTCACATCCTCTTCAACACTTGTTATTCGTTATTTTGATTATAGTCATTTTAGTGTATGTGAAATGATATCACATTATGGCTTTGATTTGCATTTCTTTTTTTTCTCACCAAGGATATGTTTATTGATTTAGAGAAAGAGATGGGGGGAAAGAGAGAGAATGAGAGAGAGAGAGAAAAAGAGAGAGAGAAACTTCAATGTGAGAGAGAAACATGAATCAGCTTCCTCCTGTATACACCCCAACCGAGGGTCAAACTCACAACCTATGTCTGTGCCCTGACCAGAAATCAAACCTGCAACCTTTTGATGTTTGGGACAATACTCCAACCAATTGAGCCACCCAGCCAGGGCTGATTAGCTTTTCTTAATCATTAATGATGTTGAGCATTTTTCATTTCCTTGTTAGCCACCTGTATGTCTTTGTCAGGACTGTGTATTCTGAATTGTCTATTCAAATCCATTGCTCATTTTTAAATTAATTTTATTTGGCTTTTTATTGTTGAGTTGTAAGAACTTCACATACTTTTATTGGGTATTATTTTATGGATCATGTGACATTCCAGAAGTTTTAAACACAAAAGTAAAAATACAGAAAAATCTCTGGTTGCATAAACTTACATTCTAGTGGCAGTATGGAAATAGCCATTCCCCTCCCTGCCCATAAAAAAAGTAAACAGGTAAAAGAACAAGAAAAATGTCTTAGGACAGAAAGTGTTCTCAGAAATATTAAAATAAAGAAGAGGGGAAAAAGGATAAAATGGTGACAGGTGAGTTGGGGACAACATAATATGTGATGAACAAGAAAAGATACACTTTGAGTTGAGACTTAATAGCAATAGAAAGAACCTATCATGGAAAAATAAACTACTATTGAAAAGATATTCCAAGATTTTAGTAGCATAGGCCAAAAAAGCAAACAAAAACCCTATATTCCAAAATAAAGTAAAATGCATAGCTGAAAAAATCCCCTTTAGCTTAGTGACATGCCTGATTGAATTTTTGGTCAATTTGGCCCTCTATATGAAATTACATAAAGATATGAAATCCTGCCCAGGATTCCTTTCATATGTTATTAGGTATGCAAATTTTGTCTTTTTAGGAAAAAAATATTGTACCTCTTGAATTCATGTAGGGAGCATACAGTGCTTTTTACAGTTTATTGGGTAAGTACATACATTGCCAGGGTAGTCCTCACCAGTTGACAGTAATGAGGCCAAAGGGCAAAGTGTAACTTAAAATTATCCTCTTTATTAAGAACATAGATGACACAGTAAAAAATATATATATCAGGCATTCAGCAATGTTAGAAACAAGTTCTGTATGCCTAATATTGAACTCTCTTTGAAGTCATTTTCCAAAGCAAATCCATAAACTATAAAGGTACATAATTCCTATTTGCAAACAATGCATAAAACATAAAGTAACAGGAACAGTATTCATATTTTAAAAATGCAGTTTGGAATGTACCTGCTTTGCTTGTTTTGAAGCCCGCTGCCAGAGGATATGAATAACAAGATCAGAGGAATTCAATAATGCTAAGTGTGCCTGTGGGTAATTTCCCCTCATTTGGGTATAGTTCCACCTGGATGAAGGACAGGTACCTGAAACCCCTGCATACATTTCACTGGAATCTAAGCAAAATAATTATTAATAATAATAATAATAATATAATAATGAAAATAATAAAATGTTCCTCCACACACAATTCCAATCTAATGCAACTTGAACTATTCAACAAAACATTCAGCAACATGTTATGATAAGGTTGGTGCTTCTACTAAATTTATTAAGAACAAATTCAAACTTAGAAGTTAACAAAAATACCTCAAGAATAACTAAAATATGAAATGTACTATTTATTATTGGTAGCATTGGACATTGACTTTTTAAACAGCTATTTGTTTCTTTTCTACCATGTACCAAACACCCTTTATTGATGCCGGGACACAAGGGTGAGAAAAAGAGACAAAACCTTGTGTTCCAGTGGAGGAATCCACCAAAAGAGAAATAAACAAACAAATAAGAGAAATTTGGAATGTAAAAAATGCTATTAAGAAAAAACAATGAGCCCTGGCTGGTGTGACTCAGTAGATTGAGCACTGGCCTATGATCCAAGGGGTCAATTCCCTGTCAGGGCATATGCCTGGGTTGTGGGCCAGGTCCCCAGTAGGTGGTGTGTGAGAGGCAACCACACATTGATGTTTCTCTCCTTCTCTATTTCTCTTCCCCTCTCTAAAATAAACAAACAAAATCTTGAATTAAAAATAAAAGAAGAAAAAAGAATGAGGTTATATACAGGGTTGGGCAAAAGTAAGTTTACAGTTCATATGGAAAATAATGTAATAATTAATGAATTTATTAACAATTAATAATTGATAATACAAGAATAAACTCTGTGTGTTGTGTACTAATGACTGTAAACCTACTTTTACCTACCCTGTATAGTAATACGAGGGGTACAATGGGAGCAAGATTAGACAGGGTGACTAGTAAAGATCTCTGTAAGTTTATAAAAACTGACTTGAGACTTGGATGACTAAGCTTGAATAAAATATTTTATATTGTAATTTTGTATGTGTTGTTTAACTTCTTTGTTACAATTAAAAAATAAATCTAGTTTGTATTGTTTTTCACTACTTTTCTTACCCCATGTTTCATACTATGCATACCTAAAAGGGCTTGAAAGAATTACTATTATTGGAAATATAGTATATTAAAGCAATTTCTACATTTGTATGTCTAATATTTTATAAAAACTAACTCTGTCATAACCAATACTGTCTTATTCTGATGCTTAAAGAATTTTCTTCCTTACTTCCTGTATCAGTTAGCTATTTGCACAATAGTGCTGTGTTAAAAAACACCCAGAACTCAATGCTTAAAACAATCATTTATTCTAGTTTGTGTATCTGTGGGTAGGCTGATCAAGGATGAGCTTACTTGGGGTTGGCTCAAAGCTGCATGGTGGATACAGGTCTACCCATCTGTTTCCCATTCTCTTTAAATCGGTAGCTACCTGAGGCAGGGTCATTTCAAGTAGAAATATAGATTCACAGAAGGCCAACCCCATTCATGAAGCACATTTTAGGCTTTTGATTTTTTTACATATACTAACATCTCATTGAGCAAAGAAAGTCACATAGCCATACCCTAAGTCAAGTGGTGGAGATTATAATCTGCCCATGATATGGCCTGAGGAAGTCTAAATGCTAAGCCCAAAATTAATGGAGTACAGTTGTAAGCACTCTTTTACAGGTAAAGGGCAATAGCAAATATTTGCCATACAACAGTGTGGTCTATTACACCATTCATTTGCTAAATAAATATAGGGTGGGACAAAAGTAGGTAAAAGATTTTGGACTTTCAGGCAAGGATGAGACTTCTAGTCAAGATGGCACCATAGGTTAACACAGCTCACCTCCTCACATAACCACAAAAAAATTAGAACTATGGAATTAAAGAAACCACATCCATGCAGACTGTTAGGAAGGGCAGAGACATGGAATAGGCTAGTCCCATGACCATGCATGGTAGATGAAATTTCAGGAGGAATATCTCCAGAGTGAGGAATTCCAGCCCCACACCAGGCCCCCCAGCCCAGGATTCCAATACCAGGAAGATAAATTCTGGCAGCAAAGGCCAATGGGGATTGAGTTGGTAGAAGAAACTGCTGGAATCCCAAGCAGTCCCCCTTAAAGAACTGACACAGTCTTACTCACACTTACTTCCTCTGAGCTCCCACACTGGGGTATCAGCCTGAAAGGGACCAGTGACCTACAGGGAGGAACTGAAATGTCTGGCATCAAGATGGGTGCTGGGGTCAGCTTTCTTCCAGACAGAAAGGCAGGTAGAGGCCATGATCCCTTTTTTGAACCCTTTCTCCCACAAAGCAGGCAGGCAGGTACCATATCTGAGACTCTATCATCCTGGCTAACACTGTTTGCCCCACCCTGGAGACCCCCTGAGACTCCATCCCACCCAAGTTACCAGCCCACCCAAAAAGTTAACCATGACTTTTCCATATGAATGGCTGCTCTTGGCTCATGCTTTGCAACTTCCTAAATCCTATCAAACAAGCAACAGCTGAATTCAGTAAGACCCCAGCCCCCATGCCTGTTGTTAAGTGGCCCCAGGCCCAGCGCTAGCTTCAGCCAGCCTAGATTCACAACTTGGCTTTGCCTGGGAATCTCCAGCCCAGCACAAATAATAGCTATCTCAGATTGCTTATAGCTCATTCAGGGTGACCAAGGGCAGAACACAGGTTGGGGCTGACCTTGGCCTGCACTACTCAGGAAACCTCAGAGCTGGTACACCCAGTGGACAGCTACAGATCACATTGGAGCATCATTACCCTGCCACTGCACAGCTGATTCTCCACAGAGGGCAGAGGTTTGTGGTCAGTGGTTACAGCCTGATGTTGGGATTTCATACCAGCGAAATCCTTGGGGAACC
>PVJI01025565.1:0-20262 GCA_004026765.1 Micronycteris hirsuta | reverse complement strand
GGCTGATAAGTTTCAGTTAGATTTTATCTCCAATTCTCTTCACATCTCCTAATCATATCAATCTCTGATGTGAGAGCCCGTGTCTCTCCTGATACCCGTGGCTTTGATGTTTCAGCTTCAGATTCGTAGTTAAGCAAGATACAGTGGCTGAATAGCTGCCTTTTAGTTCTCTTCCTGCTACAGTGCCCTTCTCATCCTCATGGGGAAGGGTTGCAATGCTTTTGAGGAGTCGCGTTGTTTCTTTCCCTGAGCTGTTCGTGTATCAGGAGGAAGCCTAAATTCCGGATGGACCCCTGGAGGCCAGGATGTTTTGAGACACTAGCGTGTTGGCATTCACTGAGGCGTAATCACGTGGTAAAAGCCCTGCAGTCTCCAACGATCTGAATGTCCTGCACAGTCTCTGAAAAATCTAATTGATGGGAACCCTGTCTTTTCTGCAACATAACGACACTATGTCTTTAGAGAACAAATGTAGCCTCTGATAGCATGTCCTCCTACACCAGGGGAGAGGACCTTGCTGGCATCTGGTACAGCCAGACCTGCCATGCATGCAAAGCAGTGGCAGCAGGGGATCCTCCCTGTGCCGGGCCTGCATAGCCAACCTCAAGTGAGGCTGCAACAATTGCACTGGCCTTCCTGGGTTTCTTACACCCTCCCACATCCATGGCTCCTGCAGCCAATAGTGCAACACATGGAAGTAACGTGACCAACAGGAGTAACTAGATAACACTTCCTAAAGCGAGTCCTATCCCAAGGTCGTCATTATATTCTCTCTCTCCGTCTCTCTCTTCTGTAAGAATTAGAAGCTATGAGTATAAATTGCTCATTGAAAGACAATGATAGGATGTTAGGTTTCAGGGAAACTCAGAGTCTCATGAAGCAGTTTATCAGAGACATATTCTACAGATAAAATTGCAGGACAGCACATGGCACATCGAGAAAAGGTGCCTTATAACACAGAACTATTTTTAATTGCTTGATTGCTCAAAGAAATGCCTTGTTCATCTGTTTAAGCACAGTAAATTATTGGCAGTAAATAATTTGCACAAATGCTTTGCACCTTGGCTGCGAGGCTATCTGTCTGCACAGGGCACTGGGCGGGATATTGTTCATAAGTGGGAAAATGTGGAATAAACGAAGCAACAGCATGGAGAACTGGGTTCGGGTCCTGACTGTCACTAACTGTGTAGCAGCGGGCGTGTCGTTTCATCCAGTTTTGTCTCCTGGGAAGTAGGAAAATGGGAGGGACACATGATCGCTGAAATCACTTACAGAAATAATAGGTTCTGCTTTTGGTGAAGGGAAAAGTAGAACGTGGCACTAGCCACACTCTGGCATCACTTTTTTTTTTTTAATCTAGTCACAAAGAAGCAGTTCTTCAATTTCTTCTGCCACTCCTACCATCCCAGAAAGTGCACTCTCAACCCTCCACGTCGTTATCGCTGAACGCAGGAAACTAAATTTTCCACACAGAATAAATGAGTATCCTAGGGAGTTCATTACACTGGATTCATGTACACCGTAAAAAAAAAAAAAGATAAAGACAAACCCTGGCTGGACAGCTCAGGTGGTTAGAGCATTATCCTTGATACGTCAAGGTTGTAGGTTCAATCCTCAGTCAGGGCACATGCAAGAATCAACCAATGAATGCAACAATAAGTTGAACAACAAATTGATGTTTCTCTCTCTCTCTCCCTCTCCCAAATCACTTTAAAAAAAACAGAAGGACAATTGATTGTCAATTTAAAGGAAATTTCCTTAACTGAGTAGTTCTTGCTTAGTGAATAAATTTATTTTGAATAAAGTGTTATTCTCTGTTCAAAAGTGTTCCTTTTCAAGGGGTAACACATCATTTCTCTCATCAATTCATGGGCTTTTGCTTTTAGTGAAACTAATATTTCCAAGTAATTTCCTCTTTTTGCCTGAATGGTCTAAAGGACTAGCCTCCAAAGTCGGGGGGGAGAATCCCCAGAGGTATGTGTAATGAACCGGTAGACTGTGGAGAAAGCATACCTATATTTTACTTTAAAAATAATGAAAATTAATTGTTCTCACTATTTTATACAGGGATATGCACTAGTGACTTCAAAGGCCTCACCCAGGTGTCGCTCATTTCACGTGTGATGAGCAGAATGCAGAGGGAGGACTGAGGGGTTAATCCTGCCCTCTCTCTAGTATTTTGCTTTCAGCCTATACCAATATTTGACAGTTATGTTTTCTGGGTTAAGTGCATTTGCCCATTATATTATCTAGTTTAAACTAACCTAATATAACACTCAAAGCCCAAACATAGGCTTAAAAATTTAATTCTGATAATGCAAGTGAGCAGTAAGAAAATGACCCACTCCAAGTCTAAGTTCTTCATGGGTCAAAGTAAATGGAAAAAAACCAATGGTCGTCAAAGAAAATGTGAGAAAAAAGTGCATGCAAAATATGGACTTCTATTCACCAGCATCAGCAATGAAACACACCTTAAATGTTTATTTTGTATATACCGGTACTTTGTGGCGTGTCTTTTTTCCAACATTTCCAGCTATCAAACCAACTATTAATATTCACTGAACCTAACCACCTAACCTCGAATCATATTTTAAAGTCACTGTATCACAAAACATTAAATTGATAATAAAATTAAATATATTCAATGATGGCGGTTTTATTATTTGTAGTAGGAGCAAGTTTATTTTTGTGCAGTTAATAATATAATAAATAATTATTGTAAAGCAGTCATCATTCTATTTTCATTCTGCCCTTTTAATTTTTGCTATCTCTCTGCACAGGGCACTGGGCAGGATATTAGCACATTAATATACCAATACTTGTGTATTTATGACAGCACACTCTAAACTTTTATGGGTGGGTTCATGAACGAATATATTTGGTTATCCCTCAGAGAATAATTTAGAGCATGACTTGGAAGCGGCATTTACTATTTATAAGACTTGGGGGAAGCATCTCAGGTTTCTCATCAGAACAATGAGGATAATAATAGTACCTAATACATATGATTTTAGTGAGAATTAAATAGGTGTGTATCTTTTTAAAAGCACTTGAAAATAGTAGGCATAATATCCATTTGCTAGATATCCATTCATTCATGTACGCATTCATCTGTTCGTTCTTGTTACTACAGCAGCATTACCCAAACTTTGTTCTAATATACTTTTCTGAAAGAAAAAGTATCTGTATAACTTTGAGCAATGCTGCATACTCATTTTCTTGAGACTTGCAAAAGAAATTATTATGTTAATAGTTAAATTTCCTAAAGTAAATAAGCGTGTTTAATTTTACTTAATTTTTCATTTCTCAGATGTACTTGACCCATAAGCTTTTATTTTTTAAGGAACACATGACAATGTATATCTAAAACGCAGTTTGGGAAAACTGCCTTTCTGATCATTTATGTCTCCATATTGTTCTGCTACCTATTTGATATGAAGACTTAAATGTAAGCAGGTCGATGCAAACGCTCAGTGTCTAGGTTCGTGATCAGAGAACACGCATGCTCTACGTGAGTTCTGACTCTGATCATAGCACGTCTCCATACTGTGGTGCTTCCCAGAAAGAAAAAGGATACCAAGACAACTAACTCCGCAATAGCACAGCGGCTTCTTTAGAGAGGACAGGGGGACTCGAATTCTCAGGCTGTGAAAAGAAATGAGCTTAAGCATCCCTTGACCTCCTTGTTACAGAACATGAATCAGGTATGAACATTGCCGAGCACAAATTTAGCAACAGACTCTCCAGGGAGAGTTTGCAAAGTACAGTACACTGCTGTTAGCGCTCTCGGAAGAATGAGTTTCCATTTCCGCCTCTGCTGCTTAAGGTTAAAGAAAGCCCAGCAGAATCGCTGTTCCCCTTTCCTCATGGGAAAGCCACATTTCCTTCCAATCTCCTGTAAAAACTTCTCTAAACAGCTGTCGACATTAGCTAGCAAAACGTCTAACCCCTTCTGAAAATAGCAAACAAAGGGCATGGAGATTTCGAACATCCTTATTTAAAATATCGCTGCACTTTTTCCTGGTTCTTTTTACTCTTTGTGAGTGTGTGCACATGTGCCCTTTTGATAGCCATTCCTATGTTCCCCTGGAAATTCATATTTCAATGTTCATGCTTCTGAAAAAAGCATTTCAATATTAGTATTTCTAAAAAAATGTGTAAGAAATAAAATGAAAAGCAAAATATAATGGAAGAACCTCCTTAAAATGTTTTAAGAAAACTTAATAGCCTTGAATAAACAGAACTATTTCCAGTAATAACAACAATTTTTGGAGCATTTAAGAAAAAGTAAAATAGAGCTTAAAAAATATGTTTCATAAATCACTGAGATGTGTAAATAAAGGAAGCTATCTTTGTAACTTCCTAGATCAGAACAAGAAATCTTTTTAAAATTTAATTTATTCGTTTGTAAGAATAAATACCAGTACATCATATCTGAAGTATAAATAATTATAAAATCACAAATAATTTATTCTTCACAGTGGCAAACTTTTGAACAATTTCCAAATTTGTAACACTGTAAATAATATATAATTTAAGACTCTGTTCTTTAAGTTACAGGGATGATGAAAGTTATTTTTCTTGTGAAACGCTGTCATAACTAGTTTATAAATTTGCTCAAGTTAAAAGCCAGATATTTCATAATTATATGATTAATGAGTCTGTTTCTTTAGTTCATGGGTCAGATAGAGGTCTGAGTTAAAGATTTCCTAGGGTTTATGAAAAAGAAAATATATTCTTCCACCTCCTTTTCTGCCTAAGCAAGCCTAAGACACCCCTCCCTGGTTCCCTAACACAGCGGTCATTTGGAGATCTGGCCTGGAAAAGGTCAGAGCCTCTTATTTTCCCATGGAGAGCCTTCTACAAACCTTTATCTTGAAACTCAGAAATGGTCATCTAACTCTCCTGCTCAAAATTTTTCCACACCAGTACATATCCTCAACAAGCTGACCCCTTCAACTGCGGTAGACTTAGACAGGATCGAGCAAGGACGGTGGGCCAGGTCAGAAGGTTACCAGGGTAGAAAGCCCCTGCTGCCTTGTAATGGGCAAAACTGGGGAAGCAAGTACCTGTCCTCAAGGTCACCTGTTTACCTCTAGCGCATTGCTGGCCATGTGGTTTGGACCCTCCCCTGGCACCTAGCTAGTCATGTGGGTTAGACCCCTTTGAGAGGGAACAGTAAAGGGACAGGAAAATGGTCCTTAAGCATTAAGATCTCAGGACAATGAGGTTCTGACCCTCATCAGGTATATCCAGGCCTCAGCTGTGTTTCAGCTCCAGGCCCAGAAAAGCTGCAAAACTGGACAAGCAACACCAAGCTGATCTCAGAACCAGCTGCATTATCTAATGAACATCTGCCCTGGCGCCAGCCAATTAGTGGAGACCATGACCCTGAAAGGACACACCTGGAAAGCTGATGAATATTCTATTGAGATCTTCCCCTGGGGCATTCCCTAAATTTTCCACCCTTAAGGACCCTTAGGACAAAGAATCCAGCATGTCCTACCCTTTTCCCTCAACATCATCTTCCCTGCAGGTGCAGTAGTAGCATTACCTTCCTCTCTCCTAAGCTCCAAGTGCCCTACTTTTGCCTCTGTCACTTGTTTCCTGAACCCATTTCTTCTAGGTCTCACTTCTTCCTCTGTGACTTTCTAAGTAAACATTCTGTTAAGTGTGAGTCTTGTCTCTGAATTCTTACCTAGCCAGGACTCAAGTACTCAGGTCGCTGAGCCAAGTTGTTGCTGATTCTACCAGTCTAATACCCGGTGCCATTCCCGCTGCTGACAACACAATGATCCAGCTCTACCAGCTACTGTACAATTTCTCTCCTTCCCACCCCTACTTTACCCTTCCTGCAGACATGCTCAGTTTCTGAAACAACATCATTAACCATTATTCAAACTGTTTTCTTGGCTGGGAATTCCCATCTTTTACTACTCTTTCATCTGTATCTTTAAATTCCACTGTGAATCCCACATTCTCCAAAATGCCTTCCTGATACCCTCAGCCAGAATTAAACTCTGCCTTCTTTGAACTCTCATAGCACCTGTTCCAACCACTGGTATTCCTGGGATTTTTTCAGGATTCTAGCCTGTTCCTTATCACATCATACTTCAGATTCTCTCCCTGGGTCAAAACATCTATCCCCATAATATAAGATATTGTTAAAATTAACCTGATTCCAAAAGTTGTATCTTCAGCTCCAACCACTTCTCTTGAACGTCCCACAAAACCCAGTTCCTTCGCCTGCCTGCCCTATGTTGGGGATGCTATCTTCATCCGCCCAGTCACTCGAGCTATTTTCTAGAATCGCCTTTCACTCCTGTCTCTTCCCTATCCTTCACATCCAGTGGAATGTCCCAGTTTGGTCAATATAATCGCACAAACAACTTCCTCATTTGTTTGCTTTTCGTCGTCCTCAGGGTCAGTGCATGACACCAGACTTTGTACATTTCTTGCCTGGATCATTGCACTAGGCTCTTAGCTGGTTTTCCCTTCCTAGTCAGCTGGTGCTTGTTTTGCCTTTCACTTACTGCTCAAGTTATCTTTCTAAAACAACAACATGGACGACATTGAAAATGTCATTTACAAAGTCAGAGTGAATTTGAGACCTGGATTTGAGACTAAATGTATGAACTTGAGAGAGAGATGTCATCTCTTTAAGCTTCAGTTCCTTAAAGGGCCAAGGAATAAAAACGGTACTTACCTCACAGAATTTTTGTGATGACTCAGCAATATAATGCAGATAATGGTTTTAGGACAAAATTCATTCTACAAAAATACTCTATCAAAAAGCCTCAAATATGAGCTCTTACTATATTATCATCATCATTGTCGTCATATTGCCATCATATTGCCTAGACTCTGTGGGGTTGAAACTCTATAGAAGCAGACTAATTGCAAACAATGCCTGCAAGTTGGGACATTTACTATTTATTCCTTTGTCTATAGTATTTTTTAAAATTTAATTGTATTGTATTTTCCGTTACCATTTATCTGCCTTACACCTCCTTCCCCTGCAATCACCACACCGTTGTCCATGTCCATGAGTCCTTTTTCCTTTCTGCTGGATTCCTCTGCTCCTTAACCCCCACCCCCACCCCCAGCAAGAGCTGTCAGCCTGCTCTCTATCAGTCTGTCTCGATTTGGCTTGTCAGCTCAGTTCGTTCATCTTGCCATTAGGTCTCCCCTAATGGGCTGCCACACAGCCTCCAGTTGTCCAGGAGGATAGCTGTTCTTCCGACTCCCAAAGCAAATTCAGCATATGTCAAGAACTTTGTTTTTTAAGGCTCATCAATCCAAATATAAATCCCAAATTTATGGAAATGGAGCCAACTCTTTTGCTGTGATAAGCTAAAGAAACTCAGAGCATTTAATATAAATTAAATACTTTATTGCTTCACAAATTAAAGTATTTTATTAACCTAAGGAAGAATTCAAGACACTGTATGACCTGGAATATTTCCAGATTTCTCTCTCTCTACTACCCCAGTCTCACTCCCCAACACAAACACACCTTTACATATCGTTACATGTAAAATCATTTTTTTCTTAAGTTAATGTCTTTTCTTATGGGCCTTATGACTCCAGAATTCTCTTCTTGGGCACAAACTCATGGTCACGGACAACAGTGTGGCGATTGCGGCGGGGTGGGGGGGGGAGGTAGGAAAGGGTGAGAGGAAGTGGAGGAGGAAGTAGGGGCATAAAAGGTGCTGGAAGGAGCCTTGACTTGGGGTGGTGAACACACAAGACAATATACAGATGATGTGTTATAGAATTGTGTACCCAAAACCTATATAAATGTATTAGCCAATGTCACCCCAATAAATTCAATAAATAAATAATTTAATTAATTAAAAATATGATCCAGTACTGATAGATTTAAAAATCTATTCTATCTATACCACAATTACAAGAAATTATAATTCCTATGTTATTCAAACATTCCAGAACACAGGGAAACTGAGGGCTGAAGGAATACATTTTCCTAGATAATTTTTTGAAGCTAGCAAAACAGTAATACTCAACTAGAGAAAGATGTTCTTGTAAAAAGAAAAGCATGGATTAAACTCAGTTATGGATATAAATGCAAAAATCTTCCAAATAACATTGGAGAATTAAATACATAATTGATTAAAACAAACAAATCATTACCATGTAGGGTTTCTGTCCAAAATTCAAGATAAGTTCAACATATTTTAAAGGATAAAGCATGATACTGTTTGATATTTATGAAAAAGGCATTTAGTAAAATTCAATATACACCTGTAATAACAAATTTAATTGGGAGTCAAAAGAAATTTCTTTTATAAAGAGTATCTATCTAAACACGTGGCAAATATTAGAATTTAAAAATGAAACCTTAGAAAAATTTTCACAGAATCAGAAACCCATTGAGGATATATTTTACATCCACTTATTCTTTCAGTGATTATTTGTTGAGTGCCTACTATGTGACTAGCTCTGGAGATTCAGTGGTGAGCTGGAAACCCCTGCTTACATTCTAAAAGGGAAGACAGGAATTAAGGTAATCGAGAAAAAGATATATGGGACAATGATAAGTGCTCAGGAGAGAAATAAAGCAGGGAAGGAGTGTAGGAAGTGCTGGAGGGCATCGTGGTTGCGGTTTTAGAGAGTGGAGACCAAGAAGCCCTAATAGACAGTGGCACTGAAATAGACATATAGAAGTGAGGGTAAAGATCATGTAGCTACTTGGAGGAAGAATTCCCAGGTAAAATGAAGTAATGAAAGGCCATGAAAAGGAACAAAGAGGCGAGAGCAGGGGAGAGGTGAGAGCAGGGAAGGGGTGTGGAAGAGGCCAGAGAAACAATGGGGACAGATCATTCAGTGCCCTGAAAGCCATGGAGTGGACTTCGAGAGGAGGCTTTGCAGGGTTTTGAGCCAAAGGGTGACCGAAGTCCGTCATGTGTTGCACGCAGACCAAAGGGAGTTACGGGCAGAAGCAAAAAGACCGGTTGGGAGACCAGAATATCAAGTTGGAAAGAGGTAAAAGTGCAGGGTGGTCACAGTGGAAGTATAAGAAGTGATCCAGTTCTATTTTAGAGGTTGAGCTGACAGGATTTCCTGATGGACTGGATGTGTGGTATAAGAGGAAGAGGGGAGTGAAGAACCTCTTCCAGATTTTTGGTCTTAGAAAATGAAAGAGTAGAGGTACCCTGAGATAGAATGAAGTAAGAAAACCAAGGTTGAAAGGAAATAGTCAGTGTTTAGTTTTGGTCATATTACAATTGAAATATCTGCTGGGACCAGTGTGGCACACAGTTGGTTGGGCATCGTGCCAAGTGAAAGGTTGTAGGTTCGATTCCCTGTCACAACACATGTCTGGGTTGCAGGTTTGGTCCCAGGTTGGGGCACGTGAGAGGTAACCTATAGATGTTTCTCTCCCACATCAATGTTTCTCTACTTCTCTTTCTTCTTCCCTTCCCTCCACCTCTAAAAAAAAGATTGAGGTATTTATCAGATTTTAAGGGAGAATATTGTGAAGGCAGCTGGGTATAAGATTATGTAGTTTAGAGGAAAGGTCTATATTAGAAATATAGTTAGTGCATTGGAGTCATTGACATACCAAATATATTTTAAGTCATGAGACTGAATAAGGGAATGGTGGAAATAATCCTGGGGGCAATTTTTTGTTTAATGGTAGAGATAAGGAGACGGAATTAACAAAAAAGATGGGGAAGGAGCAACCAGAGAGATTGGAGAGGGCCAGTGTGATGTCTTGGAAACCATGGAAGGAAAGTATTTCAAGAGGAGGGTATAATCTGTTGGGTCAAATACTACAGATAGCACACATAAGATGAGTTCTGGGAATTAACCGCTGGATTCAACAATGTGTTGGTTACTAGTGATATTGATTAGAGCAGTTTTTGGTGATATGTGGGGGTTGAAGAGAAAATGGTAATACTGGAAACAGTGGTCATGAATAAGAAAGATTTACTGTAAAGGGAAAGAAAAAAAATGGGCTAGTAATTGAAAAAGGAATTAAGCTCCAGAATTTTTTTTTTGTTTTAATGTAGGAAAAATGGTAGTTTAATGTAGTAGAAATGCTACTGAAAATAATCCAGTAGAGAGAAGAAATTGTTTAGACAGGACAAAGGATTTCAAATTATTGTCTATTAGCAATGACAAGGATTGATTTAGAAAGCAGGAAAAGATGTTGACCTGAGTTGGGAACATGGACAAATCATCTATCTATCTACCTAGCTAGCTAGCTAGCTACCTATCTATCTCTACCCACTTACCTACGTATACCCACTTACCTACCTACCTATCTACCTACCTACGGAGAAAGAGTTCTTTCACGTAAATAGGCAAATGATCAGACAAAAAGTGCAAAATGGGGAAACAATGTGAAGAGATAAGTAAAACGAATAAGTGAAACATGGAAAAATGTTCCAACGTATTAACAGTAAAAGAAAGAAAAATGAGCTATCATTTATCGCCTAAAAAAACTGGCAAAGACTAAAAATAAGATGATATCCATTGGTGGTGAAAGAAAATTCCACAACTTAAGTGAAAATTAGTAGTTCTACAGAACTCTGTGAAGTACTAATAAGATCATGAGTCTGGTGGAAGGGTACATAGAAGGTATTTAATATATAATTATAGCATATGATTTATGACTCTAGCAGCATTAAAGCAAGGACTGGTCTCTCCAACTTAGGAAATGCACTCCTAACACTCTTAATTAAAACAAAAAAATTTAGCTCTAAGTAACAATATGCTGTTAGAAGATAAGCCCTCACTTTTATTTGTTAAGCTGTGTACTTACTTCTGCGCCCCTTGGTTGTCTTATATTAAGGCCCTAAGGCATCCTCTTACTCTGTAGTTCTGTTTCTAACCACTGAGGCAGCATCACGCTTAAACACTCAGATTTTAGGCTGCGAGTGCACATGCGCATTGCTGATGGCTTTCGCCTACAGCGTTGCTTTCCAGATACTCCAAGTGTCGGGATACCCACAGCTTTAGCAAACAAGAAAAAGATTTGCTCGGCCATTGATCTCATACTTGATACAAAAGCTATGGCAAGGTTCTGCCATCGATTGCTAGGTAAGGTAGAGCTAATTAGAAAATAAGAATCAAGATTCCAGCCAAACTCACCTGCCAAGTCAGAACTCAGCCAAGTGTAAACAGAATAAAACATGATTTGCATTGAGCTGAACGTAGTGACCAAAAGGGAAAAAAAAAGGAAATGACTACTCAGCTAATGTGAACCTATCTCTCTTCCTCTTTTTTAAAAATAAAAGTCTGCTAGTAAATGATTCAATATCATAGGCTCTCCACCGTATTTTTGTCAGACAAAAGCCCTAGTGAAAATAATGTCTAATTTTATCATTATATCTTATAAAAGGAAACTTGATATCTTTCTTTTTTTCCTTAACCCAGGAACTCTTGATTGCCAAGCTCTATTATCTGGTGAGGGGTAGTCTCTAGAAGGCAAAGAGTTAAAGACGTCGCTTTAAATGACAAAAGCTAAACACTCTACCCCACTTTCAGTCTCTTCTATGCATCCTTTTCATTGTGACCGGTTTCAGCTTTCTAAGCTCTTCAACTACCTGCCCCTCATTTATATTCCTAGGCCCAGGCTGGTTATTTTGCATCTGTGTGCTAATGTTGATGAGCTTCCTTTCTTGGGGGGAGGGGAGAGGAGAAAAACCACGGTGCTGGAGTGGGGGGTGGGAGTGAAAGTGCTGGGTTTGCCCAGAGTCCTGCTGAATTTTAACCTTGAATGCCTCCTACAGAGCTCCTAACAAAGCCTTCCTGATTTTGAGAAATGGGACACCCTGTTAAAACTCCTGTGTTGACACACATTTGAACCAAATTGGTTAGCCAAAAGTGAAATGTGGATTTAGGGAAATTATTAGTTAGAATAATAATAACTAAAGAATAATAATGTGCAAGACCTTCAAAGCATATGAATGCCTCAGGAGAGCTCTTATATAATTCATGAAAAGGATAGATTTACTGCTTTGAGGTGAGGGGGTTCAGAAGGAAGGAAAATGTTAAATATTTCACCAAAAAAGGACTGTATTTTCTCCATTATTAATAGAATATGGGGAAACAAAATGTTCACAGATAATCACTTTAATTAAAATAATTACATCAGACATCTTTGTAGTTTACAAATATTAACGTCCTCATTTAGTTACACCCGATGTTTCATTCTGTTTCTGAGGGCATAATTCAGTCCAACTAAATGAATGAAATACTTCTGATCTGCCATTTATAAAGCAACATAACCCTGTACTTTCATATTAGTAACAGAGTAAACAGCAGTGAAAAGAAGACAGCTCCATAAAGAATAATTAGTACATGTAGTACAGCTTTTAATTAACTAAAAGGGTTGCCAAAATACCCACTGGAAGAAGCTACGATGACCCACAATAGAGGTGTACTTATTAGCCAGCAAGCTAGGGGAAATTTTTATTTTTCTAGAACTTTATCCAAATTGAAAATTCTAACAAAGGCATAGAATGGCACTAGCTTTGCTTGATCAGTAATCATTAGATGTTGTTGTGTAGCCCCTTTTGAAAATGAGAATAAATTGTGTCATTCAACATTAAAATAAATTAAGATACATTCCTGATAATGTCTTTGAGGGACAATGCAAAAGAATTTAAGGCGGAAAAGCCATTCATTCAGGATACTGCAATTTAGTGAACAGAATTCTAAAGCAGAAGATCAAAATCAGAGATCAATGTTTAAACGTTGCATCCTAGTGCAGACCCCTCAAACATTGACTCCGAGACTTGGTATGTCCTTGAACTCTCTGTCTCGGTTCTTTTATTTCTAAAATTAGTTTAATTCTAAAAGACAGAACAACAAAAATGCCAAAAAATTTAAATAGCTTTAAAAATATCAAAAAGAGAATTATTGTTTTTCTTCTAATGGTGTAAGTGGTTATTGGTTGATTTACTCCCATTTCCTCTGCAGTTTTATTTATTTAACCTAGTAATTAATACCTGCCCTCCCATGCTGTATGTGTTTTCGTCCTATGGCATGCTTAATAGACTCATCTTGAATAGCAGGAGACTGTACAAAACAAATACAGGAATCCACAATAAGTGAAATAATGCGTAGATCCAGTCTTCAGTTGACCTGACAGACATTCTCTTCAAGCACACCAGAAAGAAATGTGCTTCTTATCTAATCATCCCAGTCGGCTCTGTGATTAGAGTCTAAACTATACTCTGAAATGGATTTTCCCTGACAGATCAGGTCAATGGTTTGACGTTCGAAAGACCTGAAAAATGGCCATTCTATTCATTTATCACTTATTCCATTATCCACGTGTTAATTCTTGTTAACCCAGGTTCTGTCCGTCACTGTGTCAGGGAGATATATATGCTTCTGGCATTACAGTCAAGCAGAGAAGGTACATACATTGTTAGGGGACAAAACATTCTTCTTTTACCCTTCTGAGTTTTTTGGCTGGTTTAACAATCAATTTAAAATAAAACAGATGAACAGGGGAAAACAAAGTACATATTTGGGGTTGGGGGCACCTTAAATGAATATGGGACCCAAGGGCATGTCAGGCGATTGAGGGTAATAAGCCATTCTGAGCTAAGAAATGGGATCGTACCTGGGGGCTTGAAGAGGAGAAGGGTAATTCACAGGATGCTAAGAAGAGCAGATGGTTGGCAATTAGATGTTTCTCCTGACATACAGGTAGGTCATTCAAATAAATGTATTTCTGGTAATAGCTCCCTTTCTGGGCCAGGACCCCTGTCTAGATTTTTTTTAGGTAGTTAAGGGAGAAGCAAAAGATTTTCTTGAATCTGCTGGGTCTTGATTATCTTCAGTTCAAATAATCCACATGCTAAAATGGCACATTTTGTTCTGAACCCCTTCTATGTAAAACCATTACTGAGTAAGTAATAAGCAAAACCTTAAAGATGTGTACAAGAAACTATGGAAGTTTAGAAGACAGATAACAACAAAAACTAAACAAAACCGGAGATGACAGAGAAAGTTTGGCAATGAATATCCTGAAATTCACAGCCTAGATATTTCAGTTTGTAAATTATGATTCTGGGAACATGCAATCTCCAAATCTCTCATAGGAAGTTACACATAACAAAAAGGATAAACTTTCAATTAACCCCATGACGTTGCATTGGAATAGGAGGCATTGGAATAAACTCTGGATTTCTGCGTAGAGAAGTATAAATATAAATAAAATAGATGTTAATGCATATGTACAAGGTCAGTCCAGAAAGTATCCATACATGCAACAGGAAAAATAGAGACATTTATTGAAGAAAATACAAGATACAAGAAACATTTTACACAGGACAATGATGCCTCAGTACCCTTCAAAGTAGGCACTTTGGGACTTCACACAGTTTTTCCAATCACCATCAGCTGACCTGTTGTATTTTCCTGAATCTCATCCATGGTCTGAAATCTTTTCCCTTTCATAGGTGATTTTGGTTTGGGAAAAGGAGAAGTGGCAGGGCGCCAAATCTGGGCTGTAGGAGTGTTGAGTCACCTGGGTGATTTGATGTTTCACCAAAACACTCTGCAGGAGAAGTGATGCATGAGCAGGCATGTTGTCGTGATGAAGCTGCCAATCACCAGTTGCCCATAGCTGCAGCCTTCCAAATCACCTCGACAGTTTCCATGGAGGAATGTTCAAGCTTAACACAAAATTTGATGCAGATCCGTTGCTCTACTCACTCAGTCATTTTGAATGGGACAACCATACAGTACACATGCTCACTCAACAGCATCTACCTCCCCCACTGATTAGCACAGTGAAGTCGTCATTGTTCACTTATGTGCATTCCAGTCCACTCTCTTTGGCTGCCAGGTTGCATGGATGTCACACAAACAGTCCTCTTTATATTAACAATGGTTGGACTTTTTCCAGAGAGATTTTGTCATAGATACTTACATATATTACCTAATTCTTTGAAAGGGCCTGTGAACAATATCCTAATGGCAATAAGCACATCTAGCACACAAATCTGGGCTTCTATTTGTTCTCTATGCAAAAGAATAAGAGAACCTTGAAGAAATGGCTGATTCTGGGGCTGTTGTTCCAGAAAGCAACAGTACCAGAAAGTAAGAAAACGAATAAAAACAAATGTTACGGTGTCAAATGGACAACAGCAGCCAGCTTAAATAGGTTCCTAGTGGCCAAAATAAAGGTAAATATAAGTAACGATATTGAAGAGAACCAAAGCTTTGCTACCCTTAACATAAGACAGATTAGCAGGAGAAAAACAAATTTAATTACATATGGACAGGGGTTGGGGGTGTACCTTTTCCAGGATATTGATTTTAAGCTGTTTATTACAAAACAAGACTCAGAAAGAACATTTGACTCCCCCCCCATTTCCTGCCCAAGAGATTCAGACAGAACCTGCTTGAGGACGTGAACCTGGGCTTAATCACATGAAGAATCTTCACCCCAGCATTAGTCTGGAAGATTCCAAACCTGTGCCCCAATGTTTCCTAGCTTCCCAGCAAGAATTTTCCTGCCGTGTATGTTGCTCTTCCTCAAACCCATTCTCATTTCTACCAACTAATATCTCATTACTCCCCTTCCTCCTTTGCCCACAAACGCCACGTATACCCACTGTTGCTCACTGCCTTCAGAGTGGGCATGCTCACGTGAATTCCCCATACACATGAATTGCAGTCTGACTTTCTCCTGTTACTCTGTCTCTGTTAATTTGCTTATTAGCCCAGCTAGAAGAACTTAGAAGGCAGGAGGAAAAGTATTACTCCTTTTTAACCCCCCATAATATTAATGGATTATAAATCATTGACTAAAGTACAATAGAAATCTATAACACTGACATTAATTAATACATGAATAAACTAAAAATTTAATAAGTAATAAGGTATTTCATCTCTTAAAATAATTTCCCCCATAAAGTACTTTTAATTATAAAGGAACAAAAATAACTTCATAGGATGCAAACCTGTCAGACATCACTTTAATCAAGAGATTAAAGTGTAGCCCTGTCTGGTGCAGCTCAGTTGCTTGGGCGTTGTTCTGAAAAGCGAAAGACCGCTGGTTTGAAGCCCAGTCAGGGCGTGTGCATGGGTTGCGGGTTTGCTCCCCCGTCGGGGTGTGTGAGAGAGACAACCAACCCCTGTTTCTCTCTCACACAGATGTTTTTCTCCCTCTTTTCTGCTGTCTCTAAAAATGAACAAAGTATTTTAAAAAAGAGAGAGATTAAAGTACACATAATTGTACTCTACTAAATATGGTACAATGAAAAGAACACAGGATTACTTTTGTGACATGCCTGTTCAAGATACATAACATGAGTTTAATCAGTAGGAAACAACAGAAAAAGTAGATATTGAGGGACAGTGTACAAAATAACTTGCCTATAATTTTCAAAAACCTGTTCTTGAATGAAGGAGATTAATGAGACCTGTCAGCTAAATGAAATGTGTGATTCTGAACTAGATCCATTTCTCCTAAAGTATATTATGGGGTCAATTGGTAAGTGTGAAATTGGGTCTGAGGATTAGATAATGGTAACATATCATGGTTAACTTCCTAATTTTCATGATTATACTGTGCTTATAAAAGACGATATCTTTACTTCTCTCAAATACACGCCTAAGTGTTTGGTGATGATGGAACATAGACCAGCTACTTACTTTCAAATGATTCCGGGAAAAAAAGTTCTTTATTTTGTCCTTGCAACTTGTATACATGTTTGAAATTCTCTCAATACAAAATTGTGTTTTACACTGCTAAAAATAAGATCTGGAATTCTGTTGTCAAGTTGTCTTGGCTCAAATCCCAGTTGTCTGGGGTCAATCCTATAACCTCTCTGAGCTGCTGTTGCTTCCTCTGAGAAAAGGCTGTAAGAATCATAAATTCTTAAGGAGATTGTTTTAAAGTTTAAATTAAAAAAGGCTTTCATCTAGTCTCTGTCTCTCAGGAAATTTTATCATTCTTCATTAGCGATTTTTTCCCTTACCCGTTTTTATGGAATAAAATGAAGGGTTTAATCAGTTCATGTGTAAATGATTACAAATTAGAATGCACGTAGAGTGCAATTTTTCAAATTGAAAGCTGAAACGTTATACATTGTTCAGTCACTTAATAAAGAATCTTCTCTTTCATCTTCAGTTTTGAATCCAAGATATTTTCCAGCTCGAATCCATCAGATGACTAATACAATTTAGTTTAACCATATTACGGTTGCATGTACTCTAAATTCCTCTGTAATGACAATGTTGAATGCTGCCAAGCTCCAGTTGTGGAAATGTCCATTTATAAATACACATACACTTTTACTGCCAGAAACAGTCAGATATTATGGATATCACAGTGGCAGAAACTATGTCCAAATCAACAACAAAAGATGACGACGTCGATTTTCGTATTCGTAAGGTCATAGATGCAACTGAGAAAATTCAGCATAGTGAAAAAGAAAGATGCATTCGTTTCTTTTTATGGATGCCCTGACAAATTACCACATACTTGGCTTAAAACAAAATCTTTTTAATATCTCAAAGTTCTGTACATACAGATCTGGGTGGGCTTGGCTCAATTCTTTGCTCAGGGTCTCACAAGGCCACAGTCAAGGTTATCAAGGCTGGGCCCACACTCGGAAGCTCTACGGGAGAATCGCCTTCTAAGCAAGTTCATCCAGAAGATTGGCAGGATCCAGTTTCTAGTACGTGTAGGACCATGGGCCCAAGGTTTCTGCTTCCTTTATGGTTGTTGCCTAATCATCACCCTCAGCAGCTCCCAACCACCCACGCTCCTGCTCACATACCTCCCTCCACCTTCAAACCAACAAAGGTCTGTCAAATTATTGTTGCACTTTGAATCTCTTTTCCTTTCTCTTCTGTGCATGTGGGGAAAGTCCTTTGCTTTTTAAGGGCTTGTGTGATTAGGTCAGACCCTCCTGGATGATCCCCTTTATGTAAGGCCAACCTCACCGTGTAACACAACGCTACCGAGGGAGTCATGTCACATCACAGTCACAGGTTCCAGCAGCTGAGCTGTGGGATCTTGGGGGCCGTCTCTAGAAATTCAGCCTACTGACATAATTTATTCTGAGGATGGTCTACAGAGAGTGGGGAAAACAAGTAATACACTATTCTGTAAGATAATATTTAATTTTTAGCAGGTAATTTAGAGGCGTATTTCCTTGAAATGTTGGTAACGTAGGAATATATACACAGATTGTAAATTAAGAAAACATTGAATCGATTATAAAGAGAACCATCCTCAATGCTATTTCTCTTGTGTCTATAAGCCACATAGGTACTTGCAAAGATCTTTGAAATTACAGACTCTGTAACTGTGCTCCTAGAGACAACCAACGCTCCCTTCGATTTTCACTTAGGACTTCAGGTTTAGTTAAAACAGAACTACACCGTATTACATATTTAATGTCTTTCACATCTTCTCTGGTCCCCGTTCTTATCTGACACATTGGCCAAATTATTCTGTACCCAGACCTAAAAGGCAGCAGGCGGAAAGGCTGGACCACTGGAGGAGCGCTGAAGGTGACGCTAGAGCCACCATCCTCACCATTGTCCCCACCAATTTTGTCTTCGTTGTCATAGTGAGGAAAGTATTGAAACTTTTCACGGGATTGTAGATTAGAAAGTGGAAAACAACTAACCCGGGCAATTACAGATGCACGGAGGAGTGCAAACAGCAGCCCTTAATGTAAACAATAACCTGCATGTTTACATGCCTTCACGCACACCCGCCGGGGTGCCTCCGTCTGGCCGGCCCCTCCCCCATGGTGCTATAGCTCAGAGGCTTGGCTTAGGTGGGGTTGGAAATGCCCTAGAATGGCTCTTTGTTGGTTTTCCTTCATGCTAGAGCCTGGTGTTGCTGTGAAGCAAAGTGCTATTGAATTTTCTCACTCAGGCAGAACACTCAACAGGAAGGAAGGAAGCGGCCATTCTTTCTGGTCCTATTGTCTGACCACCCGGCTTAAGCAATCAAACAGCTCTGTGGCCATCGCTGGGCGCTTACAAGCCTGTTGGGGTTTTTTTTTTCCCCCCTGGTAGACACTGGGGAAGGGGCCAGCGATGGATGGAAACTAGCTCTTTATGGTTTTCACTCACTTTTGATACAGTCTGATGGCATGTTTGCGTGGCTGTCTCACAGGTACTCATTTTCAAGTAGCAAAGTGGAAAGAGAGTCAACATGAGTGAAAATGTACACATTTTGGAACCTAGGTAGCTGTAGGTTGGGCTTTCTCTATAAATGTATTGTGAAAATAGGAAAAAGTAAACATTTTATATCACTAATAAATGTAATAGATTAGTCATCATTTTGAGTGATAATATTGAATGTGCTTCTAGTCCTCTCTCTTTATCCTTGCTGTGCTTCATTTTTGCTTTAAAAAAAAAAGTTAACGGAATAAAGATCCTACCTTACTTATTTCACAATGTTAGTGTCATAATCAAATGTATGAGTAACTACTTAGAAAAATAGTGCAAAGTTCTAATAAGCAATATCAGGACTCTTCCGAGGAAAACACGTGTAGTTAAGTGAATAGCTAATGTGAGAAAGAAAACAATAAAAATTAAGAGTTATTGAATAAAAGTAATAATTTTTGGTCATTTCTAAATTATTGACAGCTACCTTCAAAGTTTGAAAAGTTTCTAGAGAAAATTATATCTTTCGGATTTGCATAAGGAGACAATAGTAGAAATCTATCCTTGGCAGTAAATACTAATAGGGTACAACAATTTTTTTCTTCTAAGCATAATTCTCAATTTTTAAGTGCAGCTTTAAAATGTATTTATTAAAAGAGCAAAACCTCATTTGATTATTATTCTTTTACATATTAATTTTAGGGGAAAATGAACAATCAAAAATCAAATAAAATTTAAAACATCATGATAGTTTAATTTTGTGTGAGAAATGGTGCCTTTATTAAAATGAGCTTTAACTTAAACTTTTTTTTGACAAGAGTCCTAAATACTGTTAAGATCACAGTTATTTCTTTGGAAACTCAGAAGTCATGCAGAGTTTAAATTACCTTGGGTTATTTGGGAACTGTCTCATAGTCTCTGAGGAAACTACCCTCGTAGTAAGTTTTAACACTGAAGTGTTGAGGAACGGGAGTAGCTTTTGAGGAGTGAGTCAGTCATCAAGGTTAGGGATGTCCTCTAAGGAATACACTAAGGAAATATTTTTAGTTGATTTGGAAGAATTTTTCCTTTCTAGGGACCCAACATCAGGGTGCACCTGCAGCTAGCTTGTTCATCTAGAGCCCTTGCGTCTAG
>PVJI01025564.1:0-20232 GCA_004026765.1 Micronycteris hirsuta | reverse complement strand
AAAGGAAGAAGGAGCTTATACCCTTTGCAACAGCATGGATGGAACTGGAGAGCATTATGCTAAGTGAAGTAAGCCAGGCAGTGAGGGACAAATACCATATGATCTCACCTTTAACCGGATCATAACCAACAAAAGCAGAAAGCAAGCAAAACATAACCAGAGACATTGAAATTAAGAACAGTCTAATAATAGACAGGGGAGATGGGGGAGGGGACAATGGGGAGAAGCGTTTTCAGGAACCACTGTAAAGGACACATGGACAGAACTAAGGGGGAGGAGGGAGGCTGGGGCGGGGCTGGAGGGGAAGGGAGGAGGGGAGGGGAGAGTATGCAAATAACTGTAATTGAACAAAAATAAAATAAAATTTAAAAAAAAGAAAAAAAAGAAATGCAAATTAAAGCCACAGGAGATATCATCTCATACCTGTCAGAATGGTCATCATCAAAAGATCAACAAACAAAAAATGCTGGCAAAGGTGTGGAGAAAGGGAAACATTTTTGCACTATTGGTGGTAATGCAGATTGGTGTGGCCATTGTGGAAAGCAGTATGGAGATACCTCAAAAAACTGAAACTGGATCTGTCCTTTGACTCAGTGATCCCACTTCTGGGAATCTATTCAAAGAAACCCAAAACACTAATTCGAAAGAACATAAGCACCCTAGTGTTTATTGCAGTGTGATTTACAATCACCAAGGTATGGAAACAGTCCAAGTGTCCATCAGTAGATGAGTGAATAAAAGAATTATGGAATGTTTACACAATGGTTTATTACTCAGCCACAAAAAAGAAGGATTTTACCCTTTGTGACAGTATGGAAAGACCTGGAGAATATTATTGCTAAGAGAAGTAAGCCACTCATGGAAAGACAAATGCCATATGATTTCACTCATCTGTGGAATCTAATCAACAAACTGAGCTATCAAGCAAAATAAAGACAGACCCATAGATAGAGAGAAGGGTGAAGCTAAGGGGGAGGTGGCTAAGGAATGGAGGGACTGAGCAAAAAAGAAAGACTCATGGACATGGACAACAGCCTGATGATTGCTGGGGAGGTGGGTGCGCTGTGTATAAGGGGACTAAATGGCAATGAAAAAAATACAATAAACCTAAGGAAAGAAAAAACTAAATAAAATTATTTTTCTGGAATGTATAGATGTCTATACGTTAAAAGTCCACAAGTTATCTTTATAGGAATCAGTACATTTTTAACATGAACTAAGCAAAGTTTAGTTTCTTACACAAATGAGCATTGAGCATTTTCTATATGTATTCTACATTTAGAGCAAGATTATTCTTAAATGTCCCTTTATTTTAAGTTTCACATTATGAACTTAAGCAAAAGTTCAAACTGTTGAACTGTGTTTAATAGTTACCCAGGCCCTGGCTGGTGTAGCTCAGTGGATTGAGCATGGACTGCAAACCAAAGGGCCGCTGGTTCGATCCCCAGTCAGGGCACATGCCTGGGTTGAAAGCCAGGTCCCCAGTGGGGGCCACGTGAGAGGCAACCACACATTGATGTTTCTCTCCCTCTCTTTCTCCCTTCTTTCCCTTCTGTCTAAAAATAAATAAATACAATCTATAAAAAAAGAAAAAAAATAGTTACCCCAAAATATGTGTTTGTAACTCTACTGATCTGTATTTACTTTGTGCCTACATTAACAGTACTCAGATTCTGTTGAGTAAGAACCAGTTGGAGAATAGTAGTCTATGTAAACTACACAACACTCTGTAAGTAATAAGGTAATAATTCGGGGGGAATTCATATGAATGGTGCTTTATTAAAAATAAGTTATTTTGTATTTTCTGGATATTATTATATTCCAGTATTTATAAAACTTGTTCTGCTAGCTATTAATTCATAGCCCCAAATTACAGGACATAAATTATTGTTCATGTTGCATAGAGCACAGAAATATCTGTTACTTATTAAATAACAGTTGAACCTGACAGAATTTAGTTCTGCTTTGTAAAGTTCATTATAAAAACTGTTTGTATGAAGATCATACAAAATGATCTGAGTACTACATTTCATTAGGTATCTAAAATTATGCTTACCAAATTTATCTTTTTTTCTTTAAGATTTTAAGAGTACTTGTTTACTGTTTGATATTAAAAATAAATAAAGTTATTAAAACCACCAGTCATTCATCATGAAAGCTCAGTTTATTTTTACTTACTTCCTTATAAAAACAAAATAATACTGTAGAACAAGTGCTAGAACACTTTGTTCCCTGTAGAATATCTGGTTACTTTGTGTTGTTTGAGAAAACTGGTTACCCATTGAGCAACTTACGTTACCATTCTGGTTGATAATTTTGAACTCTTGTTTACAATATCAATATATTTTATAAATTAATTTTAAATATATATTATATGTATATGTTTATAAATGTAATATTCAAGAAGCATCAACATGCTATTTTCAATATCCCTATATGTTGGAACTTAGACATAAATATAAAATATTAATAAATACTATGTGAATGCTAGTTATTATTGTATACCTGTATCAGATTTATTCTTAAGAAATGCAGTGTTTGTGTATTTGTTAATGAGTTATTTTGAAAAAAAAAATGGAATTTAATTCAAAAAAAGAAAAAGAGAAAAAAGAGAAAGGAAAGAAAGAGAAAGGAAGGAAGGAAGCTCCTGGACATTTATCCCAGAGAAATTAGCACTTAAATTCACACAAAAACTGTATAAGAATTTTTATAGAAGCTTTCTTTGAAATAGCCAACAGCTGGAAACAGCCCAGTTGTGCTTAAACAGGTAGGTGAATGCTTGTTAAATTGGCCAGTTTGGGCGCCACCTCCTCCTGAGGGCTTCTAAAGCCATGTTACACGTATACACAAAATATGGTTTTAGTCCTTCGCTATTTACACTCAAAGCACACCACGCTTAGTCTTCCATAGTATTTACTTACAGGTAATAACTTATGTTTACTGTTTTCAGTTTCTTCTAGACCATAGTTTCCTTGAAATCATGGTCTATGTCTTTCACACACATGGTCCACAGTCGAAACTCAAAACATTCTTACCAAATAATTGTTTAAACCTAAATGGTAATCATTGCTGTCACATAGTCTGTGCCATTACTCCAACTTTGTATCACTTACTGTTTTCTGGTACTGTCTCCCTGTATCATAGGATATGTTCTGACATACCTCTCTAGGAATAATGGTAGCAATCTTTGGCAGCTTCTCGAATTCCAGGTAATTCATTTATAAGTGAAAGTGAATCAAGAAAAATTAGCTCAAATATAATATATAAATCACTGTGTAATGATGTAACAAAGGAATTAATCAAAATCAAATATCCTTCTGATATTTTCTATAACACACCTTAATTATAATCGAGTAAGCATATGTTGTCATTTCCCAATTTGAAAGTGTGTCCTATAAAATTCTTATTTTAATTTATTACCAACCTTAAAAGAGAAAGAAAAGCCACTAGAAAGTGACTCAAGAATTTCATTATCAATAAAAAATTATTAGAGCTAAGAATATAAGTGTTACACTGTGTTTTTGCTGTTTCCAGTAATTTGTTTCCTGAAATGGGTCATATTTTCCCTTCAGCTATTTAAAATAATAACAATTATAATATCCTTTGTTCTAAGCTACCATCAAATTAGACAAACTAAACGGCAATTTTTGTTATTGCTTAGTTTGAGTGATTTATCAATCCATTTTGCATTTTAATTAATATATTCCATTTGTAGAGCAATCAATATTACATAACTCAAGATAACAAGTATAGTAATTTTAATTTCCTTTATTTTTATGTTTGCTGTTATGAAATGTCATTCAAAACCAACTCTAAATGTGATTTACATACAGTTAAATAATGTATGTTTTTTTTTCTCCTTTTAGATAACAAGGATTTGAGGTTCTATTATTTAAAAACAATGCAGAGTATAAAAAATACTAGACCAATGGTAAAATCAATAAACAATTGGCTGTATATCAGCTCCTGGTCAAAGTCAGTTATGCTATTGTAATTTTCAGATACATAGACTAGTTTCCCATGGCTCTTGCCCACTTCATGTCTGGCCCTGCTCCCTGATTGCCAGCTTGGCTGATCTATGGATATGATGGTCCAATACTAGCTGCCGATGAAACAGCCTTACATCGATTTCTCCATCAACTCCTGCAATTGTTTAAGATCTAAATCTTACAATAAATCACTTATTTGATGTTAATGCCAGTATCTATATCAATAAATCACTTTTTATCCTTTATTCTCTTTCCATTTCTTGGATAAAACACTAACTGATATATGGCTAAGATATGTGGCATAATTTTCCAATCAATATGTTTTCATTCATTTTTACATAAAATACAAGAAAGTAACACAGTAAAAAAACCCTAAGGATTTCAAGAGTCATCTAACCTGAGTCTTATCCATAGAACAGCATTAAATGTTGATGCAATTTATAAAATGCTGTCATAACCATATTTTATATAATTTGTCAATTGGAGTTTGGATTAGAAGTCTTTCTCCAAATTAAACACATATGGAACAAAGACACAATATAATTTAATTATATCAATTAAATACATAGTAGTAAAAGTGGCTATAATTGAGTAATGAATCAAAAATAACTTATGTAGTCTTACCTTGCAAAAACATTGTAATGACAGAATAATTTATGATTAGAAATGATGAGCTATTTGAAAATTCAAATGGTTTATTCTTAGTAATCCAGTCCCCCCATATACATATCTATGTAAAAGAGCTTTAAACTATTTAAATGATATGAAAATCCCAATATTATTGCAACAGAAAGAAATAGAAATATGTATTATTACTTGTGACTAAATGTACCAGTAAAAACTTGTATTAATAAAGATGTTAATGCTGGTGAATTTGTAAACATTGAAATTTTAAAACCTTTGTATAAAACTTCACCATAAACAAAGTTCAAATATTACTGCCAACAAACAAGAGAAGTTAGTATTTCGGCGAGACAATGAAAAGTTTCAGAGGAGCATTAAGAAACTTTAAAGAAACAATAAAATATCTTTTTAAAAACAATATTTACAGTAAAATGCTATCAAAGAAATTATGTGAATCATCCAATTTATCTATTTTATAAGACCAGTGTTACCAAAACCTGTGAAATTCCGCAAAACTAAAACCTGAATATTTTAACTTCCATGGGGGCTTAGTGGTGTCTGAGTCATTGTGATGATTGTGTATTACTTTTGCTAGGGCAGTACATTTTTGCTGTGCTCTTCATCTGTGGTCTGACCTGAGATATATTACATCTTAGCTTCATCATCCCAACTCTATGTAATATCTACTATTTTTCAGATCCACTATTTTCTGGCCCTATTTGTATCTTCAAGGAATTTTTTATTTTTGCCCTTACCACATGGAAATCAAGGTTACGTGACAAACTCAACACAACTGTCAATTTTCCATTCAAGGAGCAACTCTGTAGGCCACTGTGGCAACAGCGTACAAGGTCACTTTCTTCCTGGGATCTCAAAGAATAAAAAGCTACATCCATGGGCTGTGGCATTTCCATTATTTTTTCTAACATACTTCATTTTCTCTACACTATTGGGATACCAAGGACCTCATGCATTGCCTCCACTATTTTTGTCTCTTTATTTTTTTTCATTTTTTAACCTAATTATTCCCACGATTGGCTGTCTAGGAATCTTTGCTAACAAAGCATAAACCACCAAGCATACCTTAGTACTCAAGTAATTAGCCAGTAATTACTCTGCTTATTTAGCTACTTCTTTACCATTTTCAAAGGACAGTAATAGAAGTCCTCAATAATGTTATTTATGATTTTTGGTATAAATTAAAAATTTATTAGTCATATGAATGTAACAGGTAAATGGACATATATTCAGGAATGAAACATTTTATTGGGAACTAATACCAGGTGGCTTATAGATTGGGAAGAATGAACAAATGCTTTAAAACAAATACTAGTATAATTTTTTTTTTAATTACTGGAAAATATGTTTAAAACATGAAATAAAACATTGCCCTAATGAGTAACTGAATAGAGAACTTCTGCAGATCAATTGAAAGTGTAATTGTAATGCAACAACCAAATGGACATTCAAGAAGTATAATAAAGTGAAAAATATATTGAATGAGCATTACAGATGATTGGAGATAGAGATGTAAATGGTTATATAGCTCAAAGACAAGGTAATGGAATATGGTGTTAAATTTTAAAATTTAGGAGAACAAAGATTAAAGAAAACAGAACAGAACTTCAAATGCAGATTGGCAGTTTCAGGACAGCTTTTTACAAAGTTACAAACAGAAGTTCTAAAACTAACACAATGTCGTTTCTTTTTTTTTATTTTTTTTATTTTTTTATTTAATTTTAGACAGAAGGGAAGGGAGGGAGATAGAGACGGAGAGAAACATCAATCAATGTGTGGTTGTCTCTCACGTGGCCCTCACTGGGGACCTGGCCCGCAACCCAGGCATGTGCCCCGACTGGGAATCGAACCGGGACCCTCTGGTTCCCAGCCCGTGCTCAAGCCACTGAGCTATACCAGCCGGGCCACAATGTCATTTCTACCATGTTTTATTAGATAAAGTGAATTTTAAAGACGACCCATATCAAAGTAGCTAAATAAATTGATTTCTCCAGTGGAAGAGAAGTTTTAAAAATTTAGAATGAAACAGAGACAGTCATGCCATGGTTAAAATGACATGTGTCCAGTAAATGAAAACTACCTGAACCTATTTTTATAGTTATTATAGAGATGACATTACCTCATCACAACTAATGTGGCCACCAAACCATACTAAGAGTCAGTAGTATATAACACATCAATTTTATCAATGCTTCCTTAGGGCACACTTATTATCAATGCTTTCTTTTTTAAATGGTATTTAGTAGGACCCATTGTCTTTTAATTTAATGTAAACAAATAAAAACAGATCCATCTTTGTAGGGTCTCAGGAAATGTTTTTTTTCCCCTGTGCATTAAAGAAATGATTGGTCTCAAGTAAAGACAATGAAGACATTCTAGAAAGCAACAAGTATAGTCTTTAACATACAACTGCTTAATATTTAGAGTCATAAGGGGTATTGAATCCAGAAATCAGGGTGATTACTTTCCTGAAAGAAAATGTATGTAATAATCAACACATGATCTAAACCTAAAGAATAAACAAAAAATCCTAAGGTTATTTAGACAGAAAAGTAAGCTATGAACTGGGACTTATTTATTCTCTAGAGCAATAATCAATACCAGATAGCAGAAGGAAAAAAATGCCTTTGAAGTCCTGAGGGGGAAAAATAAACTAACATTACAGTCTTGGTAAGACATTTTTTTTTTTTTCATGGACTATCAGGTTTCCTTGAGTATTCCAAAACATAGATAATATAACACTTTTTTTTTAAGATTTTATTTATTTATTTTCAGAGAGAAGAGAAGGAAGAGAGGAAGAGCAATGTATGGTTGCCTCTCACATGGTCCTCACCGGGGACCTGGCCCGCAACCCAGGCATGTGCCCCGACTGGGAATCGAACCGGGACCCTCTGGTTTCCAGCCCGCGCTCAATCCACTGCGCTACACCAGCCGGGCGATAATATAGCACTTTTAACCCTGTGGAGGTCATGGTGGACCTGAGAAATACAAATAAACTGTTTTGTTTTTTTAAAATCTTTTTACTTTTTATTGTTGTCCACCTGTCTCCATTTTCTCACAACCACTCTTCCCAACCCCAGCCATCCCCACCTCCCACCTCGATATGCCCCCCTTTTGCTTTGTCCATGTGTCCTTTACACATGTTCCTGAAAATCTTTCCCCATTTTGCCCCCATTATCCCCTCCCCCTCCCCTCTGGCTACTGTCAGTTGGTTCTTAATTTCAATGTCTCTGGTTCTATTTTGCTTGCTCGTTTGTTTTGTTGATTAGGTTCCACTTATAGGTGAGATCATATGGTATTTGTCTTTTACCACCTGGCTTATTTCACTTAGCATAATGCTCTCCAGATCCATCCTTCCTGTCACAAAGGGCAGGAGCTCCTTCTTTCTTTCTGCTGCATAGAATCCCATCATGTAAATGTACCATAGTTTTTTGATCCACTGATTTACTTATGGACACTTAGGTTTCTTCCAACACTTGGCTATAGTAAATTGTGCTGCCTATGCATAGGTTCTTTTGACCTAGACACAGGAATCAGATAAGAAAAAGAAATAAAAGACATCCAAATTGGAAAGGAGAAAGCAAAACTGTCATTGTTGCAGATGACATGATAGTGTACATAGAAAATCCTACGCACACTACCAAAAAACTGCTCGAGCTAATAAGTGAATTTGGCAAAACAACAGGATACAAAGTCAATATTCAGAAATTGAAGGCACTTTGCTATACCAACAATGAAATATCAGAAACAGAAATAGGGAAAGAAATCCCATTCGATATAGCAACAACAAAAACAAAGTACCTGGGAATAAACCTACCCAAGAAGGTAAAAGACTTGTACTCAGGAAACTACACAACACTGAAGAAAGAACTCAAAGAAGACACAAACAAATGGAAGCATGTACTGTGTTCATGGATTGGAAGAATTAACATCATTAAAATGGCCATACTATCTAAAGCAATTTATAGATTCAGTGTAATCTCTATTAAAATGCCAATGACATGTTTCACGGATATATAATTTCAACAATTTATATGGAGCTTTAAATGACCTCAAACAACTGCAGCAAGTTTGAGAAAGAAGAATAAAGTAGAAGGGATCACAATACCTGATATCACACTATAATATAAAGCCACTGTAATCAAAACAGCCTGGCACTGGCATAAGAACTGACACATAGATCAATGGAACAGAATGGAGAGCCCAGAAATAAACCTCAGTCTCTATGGTCAATTAATATTCAACAACGGAGATAGAAGCATAAAATGGAGTAAAAATAGCCTCTTCAAAAAATGGTGTTGAAAGATCTGGACAGCTACATGCAAAAAATGAAACTCCATCACCAACTTACACCATATACAAAAATAAACTCAAGATGGATAAACAACATAAATATAAGTTGCCATACCATAAAAGTCCTAAAGGAGAACATAGGGAGGAAAATCTCAGACATTCCACATGCAATATTTTCACTGATATGTCCCCTAGAGCAAGGAACATAAAAGAAAGAATAAACACATGGAACTTCATCAAAATAAAAAGCTTCTTCATGGCAAAAAAAAATCAGGAAAATGAAAAGGGAATCAACTGTATGGGAAAATATACTGCAAATGATATATTTGCACTCAGTCCTCCAGCTGCTGGGAATATCTGTGGCTGATAGCTCTCCACTGAGTCCCTTGCTGGGAATTTCCTTTGGTCACAAGAGGGCACCCTCCCCTAAGTTTATGCCCCCTTCTATAAAAGTCCAATGCTTTGTTGATGTGAATGACCTGGCTCCTCACGCAAATTAGACAAAGCAGAAGCGCTATTACACCTCTATAGCTTCTCATCCATCACATAGGTTGAGATCTTTTTGCAACTGCACTGTTGTTCACATTCTTGCTCTTCCTGACTCTACTACTCTGTTTGTTTAAAGTCTTTGGCCTGAATCTCTCCAGTAAATTTATTGAACAGAAACCTGAATCTCAAAGACTGATTCAAGAAAAACCAGATCTGTTACTATTAGTTCAAAGACTGGTCAGAAGAGAGCAGTTAAAAAAAAAAAAAAAAACACACAACAGATTCTAAAATGCAATTTTGGCCCTGGCTGGTATGGCTCAGTGGATTGAGTGCTGGCCTTTGAACCAAAGGGTCACTGGTTCCATTCCCAGTTAGAGCACATGCCTGGGTTGGGGCCAGGTCCCTGGTAGGGGGGTATGTGAGAGGCAACCACAAATTGACATTTCTCTTCCTCTCTTTCTTCCCCCTTCCTCTCTCTCTAAACATAAATAAATTAAATAAAATAAAAATAAGATGCAATTTTGTAACTGGTTTACTCAATACCCGGCTGGTCATGAAGCCCTCATCAGTAGTGATAGGTGGGCCATGCAATAGTAGTGTATTTGTTAAACTTTCATTAGTGAGTGCCTGGAATTGTATACCAGTGGTAGAGTATGTCGCTAATGGTAAAACATGTCAAGCATTTGAAAAAACTGAGGCATGATAATTATATAGCATTGGGTGTTTGAGAAAGTCATGCTTTTGGGGAAGGCAAAGATTAAGGATAATTAATTATCCATTAGAAATTAAATTCAAATGCCAGAACATCTCTTTAGTAAAATATAGAAAGACTTCAATCTCCTAAATCATGAGGCAGAAAAAGATTAGAAGGCAAGGGATTAAATTATTAAAGAAGCAACCTAAAGGATGCAGGGATGGTGGGACCTTATTATATTCTCCCACTTAATTCGTCAGTCCATTCACCAAAAAAACCTAATAGATCCTGAAGGATGTCAATAGATTGTGGTAAAGCAATCAAATGCTTTCCCTGTGAGGCTGCAGTGCCAGATGTTCTCTTTGTTAGAAGATCACTACAGCCTCGGGATGCATTTATTCACTGGTAAAATGAATTATTATCCATCTTGATTATGAAAGGCAATCACACATGGTTTGCAGTGCACATAATGGACAACCAAGTATGTTCAGAGTCTTACGCCAGTGCTGTGTCGACTTGCCATTGGCTTCCTCTAGAATGTAGTCCAAAGAGAACTGGCAGCTGGGCACTCTGTGGAACATCACCTTGATGCATTATATCAATGTCTTCCAGTTAATCAGACTAGATATTCAAAAAGTGACTGCACAGTTGTGGCATTGGCAAGGCAACTAAATGCCTTTGAAACAGTTGAAAATAATTACAGCTTCAGGTGTCTAGTGTTCTGGGTTTATAGAGACATTACCAAAAATGCCAAAGATCGATTATTGCATCTGATCCCTCTCACCACTAAGAAGTAAGTACAATACCTGTGGGGCTTTTTTGGGTTCTGGAGGCAGCACGTGCCACAGGTAGGGCTTGTAGTTTGAATCATGTACCAGATGACAGAAAACGCTGGTGGTGCAGGTATAACCTGCAAGGTGGCCTAGCATAACATCCTATTTCACCCACAGTTGCACTGGCCCCTGTAGGTGTCCCTTACGATCAGCATATAGAAAAGGAATATGTAAGCTTTTTTAGCAGATAAATTCACTGAGAGTGTGGGAAATATAAAGGATCGCAGCTGCACTATAGCCCCATCTAGAGGCGGCCCCGGAAGGTAGCAGTGGAGGGAAACTTACCAGGACAGACTGTGCCTGGTTGGTACAGCCCATCACCCACTGGTGGAAGAATAAGCAATACAAAGTAAGAATATATGCAATCCATTTAAAGCTTAAACAACTGTCAGATTTTTTGTAGTCTTAGGGCAATTTTTGGAGGTTGTGCTTGTGGAAGATAAAATGTCTTCAGTTTTGATTTGTTGGAAATTGGATACATAACAAATTAGCTCTAAACTAAGTCAAAAACCTAGACTTTTCAGAATTCATAATTTTGCATATCAAATCTTTGTCATCTCAACTTCAGTCTTTTATTCCCATCTCTTTAGAATTCACTTGCTCATAGATGCCCCACCTTAATTTTAACATATACAAAATAAAATAGTTTCCTTCTACAAGTTCATATCAATTACTAGATTGTTTATATCTCTCCAAAGGCATTGCATTTTCCAGATGACTGAGATTAAAACTTTTTACAAAATAGTTTTTTTGTATTATCTTTTAACTTGTATATTTATTACATATGTCCTCCTTCTTCTTTTCTTCTTTTTCTTCTTAATAACGGTGATCCCTAAACCTCTCTGATCGTTGGGAAATTGTCAATTGGAACTTTAAGGACAACTAGATTGATTTCTCAACCCTATGGAGATTACCTTAGAAATGCAATTTCAGTGGTGAGTTGTAGGTAACTATGCAAATTCCCAATGCAAACTACTCTCAGAGAAAATTAGCATTTATGAATTAGTGCAGATTTGGGAAATGATCTTGCTAATAAGGAAACATTGGGAGGCTTGTAAATGAAATCATACATGTCGCTCACATTAATTCTTTGTCCTTGATTGAATTCTGACATACAAATACCAGATATATTCTGTATATAAACAAACATATAAAACAAATTACTTATAAGACAGAATAGGCAATAGTAATATAAAATGGAAGAGGTAGATCAGACGAATGCAAACAATAAAAAAATTGAGACTGTACTCTTGACATCAGGCAAAGAATATGCAGACCCAAAAACCTTTGCATGCTGATAATACCAAATACACATTCAAGTGAAGTGCACGTAGCCCTTTCATAAAAATTCATCATGGACAGGACCACAGTTGAAAATTTAATAAATTTCATAAAATAAAAACAATATGAATAAAACTCAGACTTGTGGAAGAACGCGAGATACATACTGACTTGACAAGCTCCAGAGGCTTGTGTGGAGGCCTTACAAACTCAGAGATCTCCTGTAACCACAAAGGATGGTCTGAAATTAAAATATTAACTAAAGGCAGTTTATAGCAGGTAGTCCCTAGGCTTGAATCTTCCTAGATGAAAGTCAGTCTTGACCTTAATTGAGTCTTCTGTTTTTTGCCTCTACAATATCATACCTTTGCAATGTCAAAGTAATTTTCTTTTTCCAGACACCTCAAGCACCCAGAGGGGACCCAAACCCCCTCACCGCTCTTGTTACCACGTTAATTGTTGACTGGTAACCGTCCTGTAGCCATCTATTATATGTAAAAGACGTATTTAGCTATCATTTTACTTTTTATCCAATCCGAAAGGTTTTCCCCTGTTTGCTTTCTCCTGTCTCCCTACCCTATCACCGACGGATTTCGTGTAACCCACTCATATCTTCCCCTTCGATTGTAATGTATAAAGTAAGGTGCAAAACCTCCATTTTTCACATTTTTCAATCTGTTGAGATTTTGGTTTTCAGCAATTGTCATTCCTTTCACTCAAATAAGCTCACAAGAATTCTTTACAGATTCGAATATTTCTTACGTTGACAGACCACAAATAAAATAATAAAATTATTGTAAAAATAAAAAGTCCCACTTGTGTTTTTCTTTATCACATTGTAATATAGCACTCAGAGAAAGGATGCAATGAAAACAAAAGTGGTAGCATTTCAGTAAAAATAGTGCTAATGAAAATTCTACATATACAAGTCTAAAAATAAAAAAGGTATTTTTTTAAATAAAATAAGATAAGGAAATACAAGAATTTAAAAGTGTATGTTAATGAATTATAAAATACAAAACTAGAACTGATCAAACATTTTTTTTAATGAGAAAGAAAGCACAAATGCACAAAATAAGACATGTCCAGGAGAAAATAACTATCGAAGTAAAGAAAAAAAAATGAAAAGAGAGAATTATTTGTTCAAAATTAGGCAAATGAACTGGTTAACCTAGACTGTGAGTCAAAAACCTTTTCTAAAGGTCCAGGTAATAAGCATTTTCAGCTACTCGAGTCAATGCTGCCTCAACTGTTCAACAGCCACTGCAGCGTGAAGGCAGCCGCGGACGAGCACAAACGCGTGGACAGGGCCCCATGTGCCCTGGGCCGTAGTTGGCTGACAAAATCCTAGATGATGTGGAAAATGTCCAATTCAAGTTAATGTATCAAACACGAGTCTTATGGAGGAATATAATAATTTAATTAAATATATTTTCATTGAAAACATAGACAATATTATTTTATCTACCCTTTCAATGAAACAAGTCTTAATGATCACAGATAAACTCTAGGACAATGTGAAAGGCCAGATCATCACAATGTTGCTTGACTTGTACTTTAATTGTCTGGAGCATATAGAAAGAAGTACAATTAAAATATTTTTTAATGAAGCACGTTGGACATTAATTTATTGCTTTAAATAGTAAAATGTTTATACATTTATCCCAAAATACATTAAAATTATATAAAGGGTCTGGCCCAAATAACACCCCTTTTTATTTATTTATTTATATTTTTAATTAATTTATTTTTGTTCAATTACAGCTGTCTGCATTTTCTCCCCTCCCTTCCTCCTACCCCATCCAAACTCACTTCCCTCCCTTGCTTCCACCCTCCCCCTTGGTTTGTCCATGTGTCCTTTATAGTAGTTCCTGAAAACCCTTCTCCCCACAGCCCTCTCCCCCCTCCCCTCTGGCTATTGTTAGATTGTTCTTAATCTCAGTGTCTCTGGAATAACGCCCCTTTTTATCACAAAATCTTGTATTACAAAATCACAAGCATGTGATTCTATAACATAACAACATCACACTTAAGCACACCATATGACACTTTAGGTGAAATGTTCAAATTAAAACTATAAATTGCTACACCCATATTATTACCCTACCAACCACACTCAAGCAAACTTTACTTCTGCCAGACCATGTATTTTAATTAAGTGGAGTTTAATCCAAAAATGCAAGAGTTATTCATATAATCATGTGGTTGTCTTCAGTATGCTAACTGGCATTTTACAAATTTGACAACCATTCTTGCTTTGGCCACATCTGTTTATGTATTTATTTATCATTTACTTATACATCTATCCATCTGCCATTCAGCTCATTATGTAGCTATCCAGTGAGCCATGGTCTTACTTAGTGGGACAACACTAATGTCATTCCTTCTGAAGTAAAAAGGCAAACTACTCTTTCTATTCAATCCCACTTAAAATATGTCTATGGTATGTCAGCCAATGCAATTTGAAAGAAAATGATAGAGATAAGGAACAGAGAGAATAAATATAGATATTTCTATTTATAAATAATAGCATGAAATGCAAATAAAGTTGGTACTGAAACTAAAATTAAAAAAGGAGCATTTAATAATCTAGAAGGATATAAAGTTGACACACTAAAATAACCTTTTGTTTATACTCAAAATAATCATTTAAAAGGCATAATTGAATAAAAAGATATTTACATTGGCCCTGGCTGGTGCAGCTCAGTGTATTTAGTGTTGGCCTACCAACTGAAAGGTTGCTGGTTCAATTCCCAGTCAGGACACATGCCAGGCTTGTGGGCCAGGTCCCCATTTAGGGGCGTGCAAGAGGCAACCCAGTCAATAGTTCTGTCACACATCAACGTTTCTTTCCCTCTCTTTCTACTTCCTTCCTATCTCTCTAAAAATACATAAAATTATTTTAAATATACATATATATTAGTAACAAAAAGATAAAAATACAAAATAAACTTGGCAAGTATATGAAAATCTATTTATTTGAGGAAAACCTTTTAAAATTATAGAAGTTATTAATATTGATTTTCATAAGATTAAAGACATCTTCATCTCACTCTCTCCATGATGGGGGTAGCTGAGGAAGAAAGAATAGAGATTTTCTTATTGCAAAGAAAAGAATTTGCATTTTGTTGGGATGTGAAGTAGTATTAGACAATGCCATTAAGAGGCTGTGATTTTTCTAAGTGGTGACTGAGATGGGGTAAAATTGATCATAAGAAATCAATTCTTTAAATACTCATGATAACAAGAGTAGGGAAGGGCCATTCAAGTGAATACCGAAGTCATTCTGATGTTTGGAATATGAATAAAAATAAATAAAAAAGATCAGGAGTGCATATCATCAGTGCATGAAGGAGAGTATGTCAGAATGCAGAGATATCTACATGAGTATGACTTTGAAAGAGTAATACTACCCATTAAAATATGTCTTCAGATAACCTGCTTTTTCCTCAGTGTTCCACAGTACTTTGTTGTTTTAGTAAAACATATGTTTTAATTACTATTGTTTGCTATTATATTCTCCTTATCTAAGGGACTGTGTTCAAATTTGTGGGCACTGATCTTTTTGTGGGTTGATAGTCAGAAGAGTGAAATTTTATATTGAATCTAAGAGAACAATTTCCTTAAGGATAGCAAGGAAGTTTTACGTGCAATTTAAAAATGCAAGTAAGAAACTGAAAATTAGAATGGTATATCCTACTTGTTTTGTGTAACAAATAAAAGATGGTAGTTTGAATCTTTCTTAAATGAGTAACTGTGATTTCAGGATGCAGGACTACAAGGGCCATTAAGTCCCAGTAGGATTTGCCTTTGAGTTGTGAATCTCAAATTTTAAAATATTTAATATGCTGCTCTTCAAAAGGTCATGATGACTACTCATTTAAAATAAATGAATGGATATTATAAAATGCTTACATCCCAAGAATAACTCTCCAAAGAGCAAAGGCACGTGTTATTTCAATTTTAAATTTTATATGCTTTCAAAAAGTTTCTTCATAAAAATGTATAAAAACATGTTTTGCTTAAAATTGAAGGGAAAGTCAGCTAATATCAATTATTGATACAACTTATATTTTGTAAAACTTTTTTTTAAAGATTTTATTTATTTATTTTTAGACAGAAGGGAAGGGAGGGAGAAAGAGAGGGAGAGAAACATTAATGTGTGGTTGCTCTCATGTGCCCCCAACTGGGGACCAGGCCTGCAACCCAGGCATGTGCCCTGACTGGGAATCAAACTGGCAACCCTTTGGTTCACAGCCCACGCTCAATCCAATGAGCTACACCAGCCAGGGAATATTCTGTAAAATTTAAATGTTAAATTTTGGTAAACCAGTATCTTTTGCTAAGATTAATTTCAATCATGTTCTGAATATAACCAATAATTGATTATTTCCATTTTCTAAATGTCATTTATATGACTGGAACTATAGATATTTATAAGTATTTTCAGTGACTTATAGAATTCTCCATATCTATAAAATGTATACATATCTTACAGTATTATATGTAAAATATATATACATATTTTTTGAATGTTTAAATTTATTTTTAATTTTATTTTTTCCACATTTTATTGTTGTTGAAGTATAGTTGTCCCCATTTTCCTCCCACCACTACCCCCACCTCCCACCTTTGGCCCTACCCCCCCTTTGGTTTTGTCCATGTGTACTTATACATGTTGCTGAAAATCCTTCCTGCTTTTCCCTTTCTAAGACATTGACAATAGATGTAGAATTTTATATAATAGCAGATAGAAAGTGCATGGGAACCACAAAAGACTCAGAAAGCCAAAGCAATCCTGAAAAAGTTAAGTAAGGCTGGTGACATTACAATTACTGATTTCAAACATTATTACAAAACTGCAGAAATGTAAACAGTATGATTTTTCCATAAAAATACACACAATGACCAATGGAACAGATTCAGGAGCCCAGAAACAAACCAACTTGTATACGGTAAACTAATGTTTGTCCAGGGAGCCAGGAAGATGCAATGGGGAAAGGATATTCTTACCATTAAATGGGGTTAAGAACAATCAAAAAGCACATCAGAAGAATAATATCGGACCCCTTATCTTAAAACACTCACAAAATTTAACTCAAAATGAATTAAAGACTTAAATGAATGACTGGAAAAATATAAAACCACTAGAAGAAACCATAGGGAAAGAGGTCCTTGACATTGATCTTGGCAGAGAATACTTTGGATATGACATCAAAATCGCAAGCAACACAAGCAAAAATCAATGATTGGAACTTTATCAAACTAAAAAGCCTTTGTAGAGCAAGAAAAATAATCAACAAAAAATAAAAGACAACCCTATTTAATGGGAGAAAATATCTGCAAACGTTCTAACTATAAGAAATTAATATCTAAAATATGTAAGAAACTCATATAACATAGCATAAAACCCTAATCTGATTTTTTAAAAAAATGGACAAACTAATAGAAAAGACATTTTGCAAAGAAGACACATAAGTAACATACAGGAACATGAAAAGATGTTCTATATCACTAATCATCAAAGAAATGCATAGCAAAACCACAATGAAATAACACCTCGTACTTGTTAGAATGGCTATTATTTTAAAAACAGACAGGAAATAACAACATTGGCAAACTGTAGAGAATATAAAACCCTGTACATAGTTGATGGGAATGTAAACAGGCACAGTCATCATAGAAAATACTAAAAATAGAACTACCACATGGTCCAGCAATATCATTTCTAAGAATACATGCAAAGAAAATAAAATACTGTCTTGAAAAGTAATTATACCTCTCTATATATTGCAGTATAATTCACCCAAGATATGGGAACTGCCTTACTATTAACAGATGAATAAATAAAAGCATGAGTGGGTAAAGAAGTCATGCCATATATATAACATGTGTAATATATATAGTATACATGGATAAAGAAATCATGCTACATATATATATATATATATATATATTATGATAAGATCTGAAGGTGGTGGTGTTAACTAACCAAGGACATTGCAGAAATCACTTTGCAATATACACAAGTATCTAATCATTATATTGTATATGTTAAAGTTACATGTTATGTGTCAATAATCTCAATAAAACTGGGAAATAATATAGCAAACTTAAAAGAAATCTAGTTGAGTATATTTTAATATTCTTCAATAACTTTATTTTAAAGTGTATATATATGTATCATATAATAATAACTTTAAATAACTGCGATTCTTTATTTCACTTTAAAAGCACAAAATAAAGAAGATTATGGAAAGTTAGAATTCACTATGTGATTATACTTGGCAATATTTAAATATTTTTGCATATATTAATTCATCTAGATTTTTCAACAATTATGTGTTAGGCACAATTGTTAGTCACATTTTATAGATGAGGAAACAGAGGCACAAAAATAATTTCTTTTGTGTCACATAACTAGTTAGTATCAGGGCCAATAGTTAAAGCTAGGCCTGGCTCCAAATCATACATGCTTACTCCCGGCCCCTCCTGTGCTTTGTTCCTGGGTAGCATGTTTCTTTGCTCATAGAAGCTGCACTGCAATTAAAGTAGTAACAATGTTTTACTTTTTAGCTTAGAAGTCTTTACTTGCTTTCTAAACATGAAGTAGCATCTGAAATAAGCTGGATATTGAAACTTTAGTGCATTACTTTAAAGAACAAATTTCACTCGAGATAAATATATATTGCCACCATCATGGACAAAAAATATTGAGCTCACAGTATCACAGTATTTTGCAAATGTCTTTTCTTCTTAAGAAAAGTGAAATTGTATTCAACATAAATTCCAAGTCATATGGTTTTAATAGTATTAAACTTTACACTATTTGTCAAAATATTAAACATTAATAATAAAACCCATTCAGAATGCTTGCTTGTCAAATATATATTAGCAGAATTCTTTATATGAATTATTGCATTGGATGATTTAAAGAAGATAAGAACTACTGAGAGGTTTAAACATAAACAGGTGGTGAGTTAAATAATAGCAGGAAACATTAAATATCCTGAGAAAGATAGAGGAGGAAAAAATATCAAATGCAGGGTATGATTTATAAAAGTAGCTATAAAATAGTCATGGGGAAGTAACATACAGCATGGAAAATACAGTACATAATGTTGTAGTAGGTATGGTGCCAGGTGGGTGCTGGAAATATCGGGAGGAACAATTTATTAAAGTATGTGATTAACTAATGACTATGTTTTATACCTGAAACTAATACAAAATAACATTGAATGTAAGCGATAATTGAAAAAATAAAACAATGCCAAAAGTTATGTCTATCAGACATCTAAATATAAAAAATGATATATATTAGAGTTATATAGCTTATTGTAGCTAATTTAGCTATCTTTTTTGAATTGTGTAATTCCCAAAGATTCATAGCAATCAAAATATCAATAACATTTTTCTCGTAATAATTAAAAAAAGCTTTTGACTAGCTGCACTTACAAGAAATTCAATATATTTGAATACAGTCTATTTTATCTTTGTTATTGCTGAAAGATATTCTACCTTTAAAGTCTCTTCTAATTTATTTTATTTAGTCATTCTATTTTCTCCTGGGAGATAAGAAGTATACAAGGCTAATGATTCTTTGAATTGACACTCTTATACCCTCATAAGATATGCAGTCACAAAAAGCACTGGGTACATTATAAAACATGTCTCTAAATATCTCTGCCAAGGAACATGAAAGAACAAGAAGGGAAAAATAATTTCAACATGAAGCTGCACACTTAGCATAACTTAAAGACAGATAATGCCAATTGCAAATAGCAGTGAGTAAAAAGTGAAATATCACCACATTTGAGTGTGTAGCATCTTGATCTGCCACGCTACCTCAGCCCAGCTGCAGGGCTTCGGGTAGAACAAATGTAAGCAGAATATTTGCAGGGCGATGGGAAAAGAGACTAGTGAGGAGCTATGAGCATGATTTGGGATAAATACCAAGACGATTAAACCCACTCTAAAAGAAAAACATCACAAACATGTCTAGACAAAGTAG
>PVJI01025563.1:0-20268 GCA_004026765.1 Micronycteris hirsuta | reverse complement strand
GGAGGACAGCTTGCCATGTATAGCATTTTTGTTTGGCAGTTTTTCTCTTTAAGCCTTACAATATATATTCCCACTTCTTCCTGGCACTGCAAGCTTTCTGGTGAAAAATCCACAGACAGTCTTCTGGGAACTCCCGTGTGTAAGATGAGTCACTTTTCTCTTGCTGCATTCAAAATTCTCTCTTTGTCTTTGATATTTCACAATGTGGTTATAATGTGTCTCACGGTAAATCCCTTTCAGTTAAACTTGTTTGGAGTCTTGTGGCCTCATAATTCTGGATATTGATTTTCTTCCCAAGATATGGGATGTTTTCAGCCACCATTTCTTAAAATAGGATTTATGTTCCATTCTCTCTCTCTCTCTCTTCTCTTTCTGGATCCGCCATGACATATGTGTTTTCATGATAGAGTATGATATTCCCATAGGCTTTGTCCACTCTGTATCATTCTTTAACCTTTCTGCTCCTCTTAAGAGTATAAATTCAAATGACATGTCTTCAGGTTCATTGATTCTCTCTTCTCCTTGATCATTCTACTTTTGATTCCCCTCTAGTGAACTTTTCAGTTAAATGACTGTATTATTCAACTCCAGTATTTCTGCTTAACTCTTTTTTCTAACATATCTATCTCTTTGTTCATATTCAAATTTTGTTCAAATATTGCTTTCCTCATTTCAATTAGCTGCCTATAATGTTCTCTTGTAACTCAATGAGCTTTCTAAAGATGATTATTTTGAGTTATTTGTCAGGCAATACACACACAGATCTCCATATCTTCAGAATTGGTTACTGAAGATTTATTTTTCTCCTTGAACTGTGACATGTTTCATGATCCTTTATGTTCGTTCTAAGTTCCCTCTTTTATCAGTGAATTACAGCTTCCTCTCCCAGTCTTTATGAGCTGGTTTTCACTGGGAGAGACCTTCACCAGTCAACAGTGCTCAATATGAAGCAAGATCCTTCAGACTGTATGCTTTAAAAACATGGCCCTCTGAACTTCTTTCCTGGCTTCCTGAATGAAAGCCTTGGTTCTGTTATTTTTCCAATTCTTGCAGAACAGTGCCAGCCATAAGAAGATAGTCACTCCTTTTCTTTGTTGCTAGCTAACCAGAGGACTTGGATTTTCCAGTTCTTTAGCACTCAGTAGAAGCAAGAACTTGACTTAACAGAGGGTACTCTGAATTTCTGGGTATTAGGCCCCCTTTATCCAGGAAACAAACTTCAGTTCTATGCTTATTCCCAACCTAACAGAACAACATAAGCTGTAAATTGTTACCCCACGTCCTTTCCTATGCTATGAACAATCCCAGGAAACCAGTCTCTGCAAATTGTTCACTAATAAATATGAGGTGTGACAGGAACCTGCTATTTTTTTTAAAGATTTTATTTTTATTTATTTTTAGAGAGAAGGGAAGGGAGGGAGGAAGAGAGGGAGAGAAACAGCAATGTATGGTTGCCTCTCACATGGCCCTCACGGGGACCTGGCCCGCAACCCAGGCATGTGCCCTGACTGGGAATCGAACCAGGACCGCTTGGTTCCCAGCCCGCGCTCAATCCACTGTGCTACACCAGCCAGGGCTAGGAACCTGCTATTTTATGGGCCATAAGACAAGTCTCCATAAATTTAAAGCTTTTCAAATTATACAAAATAGGTTCTGGGCTACAATAAAAACAAATTAGAATCAATAACAGGATGATATAGAGAAATTGTTCAAAGAAATTATACACTATGTGTTAAAAATGAAAAATTAGAACATATATTGAACTGAATGAGAAAAAAAAACAAGATATATGAAAATTTGTGATTCAGTGAAAAGAGTGTTTAGGGAAAGGGAAACAAATACAACTAAATGCATGCATTAAAAAAGAAGGGTCCCAAATGAATGATGATGATTTCTTATTAAAGAAACTAGAGAAAAGGCAAATTAAAAATAAAGTTTAATATAAATATAAAAATAAGAGCAGAAATTAAATAAAAAACAGAAATAGAGAAAAATAAATGAAATGAAAACTTGGTTTCCTGAGAAAATCAAGAAGTTGAAAATTTTCTAGCCAATATGATAAGATAAAAGAAAAAAAGACACAATCTACCAATATTCACAATGAGAAAGAGGGAAATATTGTACATCTTACAGATATTTAAAAGGATAATAAGGGAATATTGGAAACAACTTATTCCAATAAATATGAGAATGTAGATCAATGTACAAATTCTTGGGATAAAAACTACCAAACAAGGAATTTATACTTGAAAACTCCCAGAGAGAAAACTCCACACCTAGGTGATGTCACTGGTAAATTTTACCTGACATTTTAGAAAGAAATCATATAAATTCTTCAAAACTCTTTCGATAAATTCCAAAAGAGAAGATATGTTTTAAAACTGAAAGCAACAAATGAATAAACAAGAAAAACAAACAAAAATACTCATAGACAAGAAGAAAGGGAATGGGAAAGTAGTAAAGGGGAAGGGAGTCATATGTATGATGATGGAAGATGATTTGACTTTGGGTGGTGGGCATACAATGCAATATACAGATTACGTGTTAGAAATGTTTTCTCAGACATAAGAAGAGAAGGAAATCCTACATTTTGCAACAGTATGGATGGACTTGGAAAACATGATGCTAAGTAAAATAAGCAAGCCTGAGAAAGACAAGTACCATATGACTTCATTCATATGTAGATTCTAATGAACAAAATGAACTAACAAGCAAAATAGAAACAGACTCATAAATAGGGAGCAGCCTGAGAGCTTTCAAGGGCGGGGGTTGGGGGAGGTTTATGTTGGTGGAGGTATTGAGTGAAAAAGGAAAAAAGAGGTAAACACCTGGGGACACAGACAATACGGTGGTGATTGCCAAGGGTTGGAGGGAGGAGAGTGGGAGGAGGGCACAGGGGACATAACTGGTGATGAACAGATATTTGACTTGGGTGGTTAACACACAATACAGTGTAGAAATGATATAATATTATTAACCAATGCTACCCTAATGAATTTAATTTTCAAAAAAGACCAGCATTACCCTGATACTAAACCAGAAATGTCATTTTTCAAAATCCAACATTCATTACTGATTTCAAAAATATTCGACAGGACTTCTGGTGAAGATCGAGGCAAAGGTAGGCATGCTTCACCTTCTTACACAACTAGAGAAAAAATCACAATTAAACTACAAAACAAATATCACCCAGATTTTCAGAAAATCAAACTGTATAGAAGTACAACAACCAAAGATTTAAAGAAGCCACATTTAACTAGATGGGTAGGAGGGGTGAAGACCTGGAGATGTGTAGAGTGACACAGGTAGGCTGGGAGAGGTGGAGAGGCCCAGAGAGATGAGGAGATGTGGAGTGGTGCAGAGAGGTGAGGTAATGTGGAACTGGCAATCCCAATCCATGTATGGAGGATAAAAATCAGGAGTACTTCAGGAGTGAGGGTTCCCAGCCCCAAACCAGACTATGCAGTCAAGGATTCCAGAACCAGGAAGATAAGGACCCATAACTTCTGGCTGTAAAAACCAGTGAATATTGAGGTGGTGAAAGAAACTGCGAGATTTTCAAGAGATTCCTCTTAAAGGGCCTACAGTGGATTTAGGACTCACTCAGATCCACCACTCTCGGATTCAGCAACAGGGCAACAGCTGGAAGGGCACCAGTGTCATATGGGGAGAAAGTAAAGATACAGGCAAGAGGGCAAGTGCCAGGAGACAGCTTCCTCCTAGGGAAAACTCCAGAGGCCATGCAGTGGCACTGTCATCTCTGTGAGCCCTCCCTCACACAGAGCAACAGAGTGGTGATATGGATTGCCCTGCCCTGGCCATTACCTAACATTCCACCCCATACATTTTACAGATGCACTTTTCTATGATAGACCACCCTACTAGAGGAGTCAAAGTAGTCCTACTTTATACACAGAAATAAAAACTGCGAGTCTGCCAAAATGAGGACACAAAGAAATATGGGTCAAATGAAAGAACAGAAAAAAAAAAAAAACAGAAAGAGAACTAATCAAAATGGAGATAAGTAACCTATCAGTTGCACAGTTCAAATCACTGGTTATCAAGATGCTCCAGGAACTCATTGGGTACTGCAACAGCATGAAAGGACCCAGACACAAATGAAGGGTACATTAAGTGAAATAAAAAAAAAAGTCTACAGGGAACCAACAGTGGAGGGGATGAAGCTGAGATCAAATCAATGATTTGGAATACAAGGAAGAAAAAAGCATTCAATCAGAAAAGAAAAAAGAATTCAAACTTGAGGATAGGCTAAGGAGGCCCTAAGACATCTTTAAACGTACCAACATCCCAATCATAGGGGTGCTACAAGGAGAAAAGGAAGAGCAAGAAATTGAACTCTTATTTGAAAAAATAATGAACAAAAAATTCCCTAATTTGATGAAGGAAATACACATACAAGTCCAGGAAGCTCAGGGAGCCCCAAACAAAATGGACCCAAACAGGACCACACCGAGACACAACACGATTAAAATGCCAAAGGTTAAAGATAAAGAGAGAATCTTAAAAGCAATGAGAGAAAAGCAGATAGTTACCTACAGAGTTCCCATAACACTGTCAGCTGCTTTCTCAACAGAAACTTGTAGGCTAGAAACTGGCAGGAAATATTCAAAATGATGAAAAGCAAGGACCTACAACCTAGATAACTCTATCCAGCAAAACTATCATTGGGAATTGAAGGACAGATAAAGTGCTTCCCAGACAACATAAAGCTAAAGGATCATCACCAAGCCATTATTATATGAAATGCTAAAGGTAATTATATAAGAAAAAGAAGAAGATCAAAATGATAAACATGAAAAAAGCAATAAATTCACAAGTCTCAATAATGGAATCCAAATAACAAACTAAGCAAACAAGCAGGAGAGGAATAGAATCATAGATGTGGATATCATTTGGAGGGTTACCAGTTGGGAGGACAAAAGGGGAAAATGGGGGCAATGGTGCAGGGATTAAAAAGCACAAGTTGATAGGTGCAAAGTAGATAGGGGGATAAGAACTGCACAGGAATTGAAGTGGGCAAAGAACTTACATGCATGATACATGGACATGAACTAAGGGAGAGAATTGCTGGAGGGAATGGGGTTACTGGGTGGAGTGGGGCAAAGGGGAAAACCTGGGAGAGCTATAATAGCATAAGGAGTAAAATATTTTTTTAGAAAATTCATCAAACTGAATAGATAGGAACTTTTTCACCTTGAAAAGGGCACCTATGAAAAACTTATATACTTAATGATAAAACATTGAAAGCTTTTCTCATTAGAATAAGAATAAGTCAAGGATGTTCACTCTAACCACTTCTATTCAGCATTATACTATTTGATCTAGCAATGGCAACAAAAATGAATAAAATAATCCCTACTAGAATAAAAGGAGTAAAATATCTTTATTCAGTGACAACATGATCACCTATAAAGAAAATCTAACTTAGTCTATTAAAACACTAGTAGAAGAGGTTTGACAAGACTTTGTGATATAATGTCAAAAAATATTCTATTAGAATTATGTAGATTAGCAATAAATAATTATAAATTAACCAAAGTATACTATCAACAACACTATCAGAAATATAAATACTTAAGGGTAAATCTTAAAAAAGATATGTAAGATTTGTTCACTGAAAACTATATGACATCTCCGAAAAAATTTTAGTGGGACTTACATAGATAGACATACTGTTTTCATGACTCACACTTCCCTTGGGATGAATGCATTCATCAGTTAAAAATTATCTTAAAGATTTGATAACATACAAATCAATATGTGATGCCTCAAACTTGCTGAATCTAAAATATCAAAGACAGAGACCAAAAGCTACACCATTGTTAGTGATAAGGCCTTAATCTTATCACTTAAGAGATCTTTCTGTAAATAACTAAGTGTTTGCATACTCTCTTCATTGCTGCTTGCATCTCTTTATTCCTAAATGTGTAGATGACTGGATTCAAAAAAGGAGTGAGCACAGCATCAGAGAGTGCAAGAAACTTGTCCATCTGTGAATTGGGGTGTGGCCATGTATAGACAAACATGGTTGGGCCAAAGAACAAAAGGACCACAGTGATGTGAGCAGACAAAGTAGAGAGAGCCTTGGATGAACCACCTGAGGAATGTTTCCAAACAGTAGACATGATGAAGACATAGGAGATGAGGAGTATTAAGAAGGAACCAACACAGATAAACCCACTGTTGGCCGTGACCATGAACTGCAATCTGTAGGTATCAGTACAGGCTAGTCTGAGGAGCCGAGGAAGGTCACAGTAAAAGCTATCCAATACATTAGGACCACAGAAGGGCAAGTTAACAATAAATGCTAGTTGGAACAGTGAGTGAGTGATGCCAAGGGCCCAAGCAGCAGCTATAAACAAAATGCACACTCTCGGGCTCATGATGGTCAGGTAGTGGAGAGGCTTGCATATGGCCACATATCTGTCAAAGGCCATGGCCATGAGCAGCACCATTTCTACCGCACCAATGACATGGATGAAGAAGATCTGAGCTATGCAGCCTCCAAAAGAGATGACTTTATGTTTTCTGTAAAGATCATAAATCATCTTTGGTGAGGCAACAGAGCAGGCTCCTAAGTCAATGAAGGAGAGACTGGCTAAGAAAAAGTACATGGGGGAGTGTAAGTGAGGATCTATGGTCACAGAAAACACAATGAGGATGTTTCCAGTCATGCTTGCTACATAGAGCACAGAGGAAAACACCAGGAGGACAAGCTGGATCTCCCATGAATGGGTGAGTCCCAGAAACACAAACTCAGACACAGCTGAGTTATTCCCTCCATCCATTGATCCACCCAGCTGGGCTGTGGCTGCAGTAATGAGAACTAAGAAAATGAAGAGGAAGTTGTGATTACAGAAATGACAATACATCAAAGAATGTCAATGTTCTGTTTACAAATAAAAAGTATATAGTTATACAGTTCTCCAAATACCCAAAAACAAAACACAAAAGTCAATATAATATTACAACATATGAACTGTAACATATTTTAAACATACCACCAAAACTCTCACTGCAATGTTCAGTTCTAAAATTAACAGACTAAGCAAGAACAAAAGGTTCATGAGTGTCATGATATTCATCACCTGTTTAAATCACTTCTAATATTGACTACTACTCATTTTCAATAGATTCCATCTTGTTTTTATGTATATTCTCATAATCCTCATAATCCTTTCTTTTTCCACTTTGCTCTCACAACTCACAGAAAGCAGCAATAAGAGGAAAACATGAGTTGGATAGCAAGATGGCTGAGGTAATACCTATATAATCAACATTCAGAAACGCACACCAAAAAGTGTTATCTTTGAAATATTATAAGCTGCTGTGCAACAGTTTCCTCCATCATATTATCTCCTGGAGAAAAGTGTACTCCAGCAAGTTCGTGCGTCTACACTAAATTATGTTACTTGGACAAAACCGTATAGTTTGACTGTTCAAAAAGAAGACTTTCTACCAATCTACATTCTCTCACAGAAAGCAATTCTGTCTGGTAGAGCTGTATTGAATATTTTGAAATGTTGAAAATCATTCAAGAATAAAAAGATTTTGTTAAAAAAAAAAGAGGAAAACATCATTAACTGATGGGCTATATCACCTGGAGTGAAAACTTCGAGATAGGAGTTGAGACTGAATTAGGACAGGCTGAAACTTGAAACTGAACAAAGAGACTGTTGTATGTGAAACTGGAGAGCCCATAAATACAGTAGAACAAGAGAATTATGGGGACTCTAATGAAAAAAAAATCAAACCACTATTTTCCGTCACACTTTATCATGTCCACTTCTATCCTGGGTGCCTTTAATTCCCACAGAAGTTTTCACACCTGCATAGCCATAAGCTGACCTGAACCATCTGCAAGGATTTCATAAGGAATGTGTGCTTCCTAGTGATACAGGTTTTCTCCAGGCCTAATAAAAATGTATTTGGAAGATTTCATCAGAATTTAGCTAAGGCACATGCCTACCATAGCCACTAAAAATATAACTTTGGTCTGCAAACAGACTTTTTCAGTCCATATACATGAAGATTTTAAGGACCAGCCCTTTGAACACTTGAGATATTAAATTTTAATTCATCAGTGTCTCAGCCTACCTTTGGTGACATCTTTTATATCCACTGCCATCACCCTATCCATTAAAGTACTGAGTGCTGCCTGCACGGTAAATTATTCTAAAATTTTCTATTTCCCTGTTTACTTTGAAATACATTCAGATATTTTATGTTCAAGGAAATTTTTGTTTTATGCTTTTGATCTATGATTATAAAAATAAGAGGAATATCAAGCATTAATAAGACATACTTTATTAGGGCACACAAGCTTCCTTCTTGAACTTAACTCATAAAATACAAAATGTAGCACTGGATATTTAGTCCTTTAATGTGTGTTGTATTTTTATGTGATACGGAGGGTGAGCAGAGAACAGTGTTATGTTTCTTTATTTCCAATACCCACCTCAATCATTCCTGATAGTAGAGAGTAGGTCCTGAAAACACTTAATACAAGTCATTCATTTTAGGAGTTGATGAAATACAGTAGAACAGGAATATTGGCATCCTTCATTTTTGCAGCTACAACTCCAGACCTTCTCACATAAAGAGCCCTATGACTGATGCCCTCACTCATCCCAGATCGTAAAATTCACAGAGGCTGTCCTGTCTTGATCCCCATTCTGGATCACCACCACTGGCACAAATGCCACTATATTCTCACTTACACATGGTAATTATACTGTCACCTCCTGAGCCAATAGTCCACAATCTCAAGGTGCACGGTTTCTATTATCAGAAACCTGGAGCTTGATGTGGGGGTTGGGGGGCAGGGGACAACCACAGATGCTGCTCATCAGGGCAGGAGAGGACTGATGGGAAGAGTATGCATGGACAGGAGGTGATGGGGAAACTGGGGAGGGACCAGGAAACTCAGTAGCTGTTGAAAAAGATCCAAGGCCTTAATGAGAAAAAGGACTGTCCACGCTGTGATGAGAAGAAAGTTCTCATGGAATTATATAAAAGTCAGTTTTCATTTGGTCATCAGTCAGATGGAAAACATGAGACCCAGCAAAATAAACTGAATTTCCCAGATTCACACATTTTTCAGTATTGGACACCAAAAGTTAAATCCCTTGATTTTATTCCAAAAAGACAAATACTAAAAAAAGTAATTAAGTTTAAATATTGAAAACAGTGATTTTTTCTTGGTTAAAACTAAAACTAGCAACATCCACGAAGTGTCCATTATTGATGCTAAATTATATAACAGGATAATAACAAATAAATATAACATGTGTCACTAGTTAAAGATCATTTGACTAGTACAATAAGTACCTAGTTGTATTTGGGAAAAGTGATTACTTTTCCTGCTATTATGATTTGTGTAAAGATTTTTATTTTCCTGCCTCAGTAACTGGTCTCTACAACTGTTTAAAAACTTAAGGTGATATTGCTAAGAAGCCCATTCTCATGGTCTTTACAAATTTTATTATCCTAAAACTTCAATTAAAATCCCATTACTTCTTGTAGCTTTTATTGAAAAATTTCTTTCATACTGATTTGTTCTTTTGCTAACTCTTGTAAGTCACAGAACCAGAAAATAGTTGAGAATACTTGAATTGTGCACATACCAAATACAATCTAATGTGTAGGCAATCCATGTAAAGGAAATAGTAAGGTGAATATCTGGTAAGGTTTTTGGGAGATGGGCATAGAAGATAATTCATACCAGCAACAGCAGGTAGGGAAGGCTACACCAGGGCGTAGATATTGATCCAACTCTATGGGAATTAGAGAGAACTGAACAGGTAAAAGAAGGAAGATACATACAATGTGAGGAAAATATCTTGAATTATATAACATGAGGTTACCCATTAAAATTAACTGTCATTATTCACATGTATATAGCCCATATTATATACTCAGATACCTATAGAAAGTCAGTAGATTGTTCTTGATCAAAAGGTTATATGAATAGCCCCAGCCTGTAGTAAGGCCAAGGCTTCAAGTCAGTGATCTGTATTACTCTTGATTCTGTTCTCTCACAGTCATCTTTTCCAATAGTCTTAATAGGCATACGGGAAAATTCCTCATTTAAAAATGTATACAGTCCATGACTCTCAGTGAGAGAGAATACTTCTCTCAGTGAGAAGGTTCCTAAACCTTCATGACAGATTTCTTGCTGTGGATGAGATAGCATTTCAACTCCAAACCTAGACCCAGCACTCAACTTATTCTTCTAAAGTCTATGGAACAATCTGGTGTGCAGAAAATATAAAACAGAAAGGATGAAAATGAAGATTTAAAACATGGGAAAGATGCAGGAAGGGGAAATTAGAAAAGAGATGTACAATATAAAAAATGAGTTCAGGAGAAAAGAGAAAGAGCTGAATAAGGTTCAGGTGATGAAATACGGTAGCCTCTGTTTCTGAGAATCCAGGTAAGTTAAAGAGAACATCAAGCTCTCACCTGTAATTCACTGGTTCAGCGCTGCTCCTGTCTTTGACATTGGGTTGCATTTAAGGAAGGGGAGAAAAGGCAGTTGCTTCTGTGGCTTGTCCTCTCAGATCACAAAGTTTCTGTGAAAATCACACATGGTCATGACCAGAAAGACTTCCATTTATGCTACACAATGATATACACATGTGATTCACTGTAAAGATCTGAACTGTTAATATGATTTGAGGAGTCTAGAAATACCACCTAGCAGGAGAAGGAGGTACACAGAAAAACAGCAAGCAAGCACATGAAGCTCTCCCTGGTGTGTGTTTTCTGTGTGTTCTACCATTCCAGACGTATTCTCTTTCCAGTCAGCTTCTGTTACTCAGGGTCACAGTGCAGTTATTTCCAACAGTATGTGGTTTTTCTACATGGTAGTTTTATCACACGGCTTTATGATCACATTCAAGAGTCCAGAAATCATTTATAAATTTTCATTTCGAGTTTTTTCAATCCTACAAATACAAAAATCACAAATTAACTTTCACACATTATGGCAGAGTGGTTAAAAGCTTGGACTTTGACATCAGCTAAGCTGGTTTTTGAACCCAGGCTCCACCACTATTTGCTAGGTGAGCATGACAAAGTTACTTGACCTCTCTGAGCTTCAATTCTCACTAATAACATGGAGATAATACTATGTCACTTTCAGGATGTTTGGGAGACAAATGACATAATACATAAATAAATGACATACTAGCACATAGTATGGCACAATAAATGGCATTTATTCTATATTGACACTATCTACATGAATGACTTTCAAGGATAGAAAATCATTCCTCAAATTCAGATTCTGCCATTATTCTCAAGTATTGAAATTAGACCTAGTTTTAGGTAAAGCCTTCATGTGTGCACTTGAATCCAATCATTTAAGTACATTTCCCAATAACAATTTTGCTCCTTAGTGGACATTCCAATCAAAGACTCCCTGATAGTTATGGAAAGAAGACTTATACTCCAATGAGGCTGTGTCCCTTCCACCACTGCTATCTCCAACAATCTAATGCCATAAACTTCAATTCTCCATATTTGAAACACTTAATTATTTCTGACCACTTCAGGTAACACTGGCTATTTCCCTTGTCATTCAGGATAAATGGGAGGAGAGAAGGAAGAAAGGGCCATGACAGGTACTTCAAGAGATTTCTGAAGGTGTGCATTTGTGTTCATCTGCCAGGAGAAGTAGCAAACAATACCAACTGCTGAGGATAACAGACTTTTCTTCCAAATTGCCTTTTTCATGCGGAGTATAAATTCTTTAGTTTTTATTTTCACTTTAATTATGTAAGTGGATAAAAGAGAGGTATTTTAGGCCCATTATAAAGTCAGATGGCTAAACAGGACAAAGTTTGAGTTGTGCTCTATTCCCAGTCTTAACTTCTCACATATTCACTTTGTTAATTTAAAATGAATTTACCTATAAGGCCTTAAACCATAAAAGTCCTGGAAGAAAACATAGGAAGTAAACTACCAGACATCAGTCTGAGTAATATCTTTTTGGACACATCCCTTGAATAAGATAAACAAAAGGAAAAATAAACAAATGGGAGAGCACCAAACTATAAAGCTATTCACAGTGAATGAAACCAACAAAACAAAACAAAACAAAACAGCACTGATAGACTGGGAAAATATTTTTTCAAAGGATATTTCTGAGAAGGGGTTATACCCAAAATATAAGGAACTCATACAACTCAATAACAAAAAATAAACAATCCAATTGAAATATGGACAGAGGCACATGGACAGAACTAAGGGGGAGGAGGGAGGCTGGGGGGAGGGGGGATGGAGGGGAAGGGACCAGGGGAGGGGCGAGGATGCAAATAACTGTAATTGAACAAAAATAAAATGAAATTTAAAAAAAATGGACAGAAACGTAAAAAGACATTCCTCAAAAAAACATATACAGTTAGCCAACAAACATGAAAAAAAACCTCAACATCACTATTCATCAGGGCAATGCAAATCAAAACCACAATGAGATATCAATTTATACCACTCAGAATGACAATTATCAAAAAGTTAGCAACTGAGAAATAGTGGGATGATCACACTGTAAGGAGTAAAAATGTTTAATCACCATGTGGTACACCTTCAACCAATATAACCAGTATAAGATTCTATACTGACTATACTTAAAAAAATAAATAAAAATAATAAAATAGATTTACTTAATATGTGTCAGATCTCAAGAGAGGCCATTTGTACAAAGTCAATCTATATCCAATATTTATATAAATATACACCAGACATTAGGTGATGCATTTCGTGGAAGTGGAATAGACCCTCTAACACATGAGAAGTGTGGAGATAAATAACTATAGTGATGAGGAAAGGAAGCATAAGAGATGTGGCAGTTGGGTGTAGATTTAAGAGATAGTAAGTATTATAACACATAATTCCAATGTCTAAAGAAGTCATTTCAACCAGGTGGTGAAATATGAAAATAGGTAAGTTGTTGTTCACTGGGTTAATAACGAAGCATGCACAATGTCTACAGCATAGATATTGTTTTGGAGAACAGAAGAAAATAAGGTTAGAAAGATGGTAGAGATTAGTTTGTGCCTAACATTGGAAAGTAATCAAGATATTGAAGAATTATGAAATACATGTTCCTGAAAACCCTCCCTGCTTTATCCCCTATTATTCTCTCCCACCTGCCCTCTGGTTGTTCCTAGTTTGTTCTTATTTCAATGTCTCTGGTTATATTTTGCTTGCTTGTTTGTTTTGAACAACAATAAAAAATGTGAAAAAAATAAAGAAAGCAAGCTTGTACTAAAGAAAAGAATTATTAAATAAATATAGGGAGCCAATAAAGAAGTTAGTACAAGGAATTAATGATGAGACCAAAATTCAAAATACTGACAACACCAAATGCTAGCCAGAACGTGGACCTGCAGGAACAGAAAGCTACTGAACGTGAAAAAATGGTACGGCCACTTTGGAAGACAGTTTGACAGTTTCTTACAAAACTAAACATACTCTTAACACAAGATTCAGCCATCGTGTTCCTCAGTATTTACTCAAATGGACTGAAAATGTATTTCCACACAAAAACCTGCACATGGATGTTTACAACAGCTTTATTCATAACTGCCAAAACTTGGAAATAAAGTGTACTTTAATAGGTGAATGGTTAAATAAACAGGCATATCCAGACAATGAATATAATTCAGTGCTAAAAGGAAATGAGCTATCAAGCCATGAAAAGACCTGGAGGAAACAAATGCATGTTACTAAATGAAAGAACACAATCTGAAAAGCTACATACTCTGTGATTGATTTCAACTGTATGATGTTTAGGAAAAGGCAAAACTGTGGAGATAGTTAAAAGACTAGTGGCTGCCAGGGCATTGGAGGAGAGGGAGGGATGAACAAAGAGATCATGGAAGATTCGTAAGGAACTGAAACTATTCCATATGATACTACAGTGATGGATATAAGTCATTATATGTTTGTCAACATCTATAAGATATACAACACCAAGGTAATAATGATGTGTCAGTGTAGGTTCATCAGTGATAAAGAATGTACTACTCTAGAGAAGGAACTTCATAGAAGGGGAGGGTGGGTGTGTGAAAACAAGGGTATATGAGAACTTTCTGTACCTTCTGTTCAATTCAGCAGTGAACTAAATAAAAACTGCTCTAAAGAATAAAGTTCATTAATTAAATTTTTAAAAACAATAAAGGAGGAACCCCAAGGAGAAAGGGAAGAAACAGACTAATTTCATGACTGAAGAAAGTGGGATGATAAAGGAGAAGAAATAGAAGTTGAGGCAGCAATTAACATAAATTTTCCACCTTGAAAATGGGAAGTTTGGACATGCATATAGTGGACACACACTGTAACTAATATCAAAAAGGTTAATTAATAAATGATTAATACAATAAATGAATGAAATAATAAATGTGATAGAGCTGTCACAGAATGAAATAATGAAAAGTTCCCATTAGAGGGTGGATGACAGTTTTCAGAGACTCTGTTTAACACACCAACAATGCTCAACAGCTTCCAATCAGTCAAAAAGAGCTGTAATCATTAGGATGATGAGGGCTGAAAAGGGGAATGGAAGGTGAGGCAGAAGGTTACAAAATGATGAAAGGTTTCTAGGCATTGGATACACCTACCAACTGGCAAGGCTGACCATAAACCCCAGGCCAGAGAAGAGGGCACATGAAACCACAAAAGTGAAAATTAAAAACAGGAGGTAAAATTGTTAGGAAATTTGGTAAGGAAGATAATAGTCATAGGCTAAACTCTGATCCTTCCCTGATATCCTTCCACAGTTTTATTCTCATTCTTTGAGGGTAAGATGTACAGTTTCCCTTACACATTGCCTCATACCTCCAACTGACCATGCAAGTGACTCTCATTCATGGGCCTGATTCCTGCTCCATCCTTCTCTATTGCCAGCAGCAACCGGCCACATAGAAAGCTGACATCATAGTGAGTTAAGGAAAGTTTAATTTTTGCATGACTGGAACATACAGACCTTAGATAGCTGATTTGCTCACCGTAGATTTTATTTCTGTCCCACCCACCTACCTATTTTTCCAAGGAAACCAAGAAAACAGCATCATTAATGATTCAGAAATTTACAGTGCTTCCAAAATTAACTGGATCCAATGCAGGATCATTAAAGACACACACAAATGACTATACAACAGAGCAGCAGCTAATTATAGCCCCAGGGGGTAATGACCAAGGGATGCTCCAGAGATCTGGGACTGTGAGATCACATGGCCTGGGGAATCATGTCCTATGGTCATTTAGGTTTTCCCAGTGTACCTAAACAGAGAAGATTTTAATGAGGAGAAAGAGAAGCATTTTAGAACTATTTTTAATTAATTTTATTGGGGTTACATTGGTTAATAAAATTATATAAATTTCAAGTGTACAATTCTATGATATTGTGGTAGGCACACAATGCAAGAGGAATAACATATACTATTGTAAATGTTTGCTTTATGCTGACTAAAAGCGAGTTCTAGAGTACCATAAATAATTGTCTTTTTCTGGACATGGACAACAGTGTGGTAATTGTGGGGGTAAGAGCCATGGACGCAGATGGAGAGGGTATGAGGATATAAATGGTAATAAAAAACAATCAAAATGAGCCATTAAAAATAAAAATAGAAAATTGTTTTCTTTTGAAATTTTTAATCAATCATTCCTATGTTGATTATCACAATAATATTCAAGTTAAACATAAAATATTTTTTAAAAGTATAAAGAATATGCTTGGATATAAAACCATACAATATTCCATGAAAAAAGGCACAGTAAATATATAAGAAAATCAGATCAGACTTGACTTGACAAATTACACTTCTGTATATATTCGATTGAATCCTCACCACCACACAGTGAAGAAGGTGTTGTTATTGACAAATCACAGACAAATTATTTTTCATCCACAATTATACAGATATTAAAAGTTGAACTACATATTAATTTCTTAATTTCTCAAATTTTTCCTCTTTCACTTACAGCTAACTTCTTATAGAAAAGTCAATGCTAGATTCCATTATGTAATGGTTAGCACTCTGGACTCTGAAAAGTCAATGTTACATAACATATTCATAAATTCAAATTTTAGACAAGGACAACTGCAAAAATAAAGCTTTAGGTCAACCTCAATTGTGTAAATTAATTTATACTTCCATTCTTATATTCCACACTTAAATTATTTCTCTCTTTTCCTGTAAACTAGGGGAAAAAAACATAAATATGAGCTCCATCCTTAGAAAGACCAGGAAATATATCTACAATTCCAAACTACAACATGTGAAGAAAAATGTATGTGTAACAAAAATGGAAACAGCTCAAGAGTAAACACTGAAGTAAAATACAAGCCACTAAAGATCTTAGCATACTCACGAAGCTCAGCAGTCTCCAAAAGAGGTGGATACTAGAATACAAAGCCAGTTAACTTAACTTGGAACAGAAGTATTGAAGAGTTATAGGGAAAAGGATCTCAAAGAGAAGATGCAGATAAACCGCCTTTGGAATAATGAGGCCACGTCTGTGTTGTCATGGAAGAACACTCAAGGCAAGAGGAAGAGGCAAGCAGCCAGATAGCAGATAATTCCCATTAGATTGTGAGAAAAAAGTATAAATCATAAGAAATATGACAAAAATTAATAACTCTGACTCTGCTCTGAGTCAGAAGCTAATACAGCATCAAAGGAGAAATATCACACCCAGAATTTGTTCTGAAGACAACATTCCAAGATTAGGTTTCTCGCTTCACTATTATCCTAGCTCCTTCTCCACAATGTCCTTTCAAATATTTGGTATATCCAAAGATTAATATTATTATTACTAATATGTTATAATATTTTATTATAAAATAAAACAGATGACCTATATGTACATACCTCAAGAAGAAAGAAAAGAGAAAAATGACATAATGTACACAGCATACACCTAGTAGAAAATTATGCCCTGAAGTAAAAATTATGAGCCAAATTTCTATGAATTTTTAACAATATACCTTTTTTCTCAAATAACTTGTAGACGATATGAGTTAAAACTAATAAATGATACTTCTCCAAAGAAGACATGCAGATGGCCAACAGACATAGGAAAAGATACTCAACATCACTAATATTCAGAGAATGCAAATTAAAACCACAATGAGAAATTACCTCACACTTTTCAGAATGGCTTTTATCAATAAATCAACAAATAACATGTTGGTGAGGATGTGGAGAAAAGAGGATCCTTGTGTACTGTTAGGATTGCATGTTGGCACAGTCACTGAGGAAAACAGTATGGAGGTTCCTCAAAAATTTAAAAACGGAACTGCCTTATGACCCAGTGTTCCCACTTCTGAGTATATAGTCAAAGAAACCCAAAACACTAATTCAAAAAATACTGGTATATGCTCCTCTATCTCTATTGCAGCATTATTTACAGTAGCCAGGCTAGAGAAGCAACACAAGTGCCCATCAATAGGTAAGTGGATGGCCATGGTCAGTGTGGTTCAGTTTGTTGGAGTGTTGTACCATAAGCCCAAAGGTTGTGGGTTTCATTCCCAGTCAGGGCACATACCTAGGTTAAGGGCTTGAACCCTGGTCAGGTACCTATGGGAGGCAACCAATCAATGTTTCTTTCTCACACAGATGTTCCTCTTTCTCTCTCTCTCAATATCCCTGTCTCTCTCTACAATTAAAAAATGTCTTTGGGTAAGGATTAAATGAAAATAATTAAAAAATTAACAAGTGTATAAAAAAAGTGGTGGTATTAATATACAATAGAATATTACATAGCCGTAAAAAAGAATGAAATCTTACTGGTTGCAACAGCATGGATGAACCCAGAAGGTATTATGCTAAATGAAATAGGTCCATCAAAGACACAAATACCACATGATTTCACTCATATGTAAATTCTAAAAAACACAAATGAACAAAAATAATAGAAATATACTCACAAATACATAGAAGAGACTGATGGCTGCCAGAGGAGATGGGTGTGAGAGGCCTGGGTAAAAAGGAGAAGGGTTTGAAAAGCACATATTGGTAATCATTGGGAACTGCTCTGCCTGGTTTCAGAAGCTGTAACCCCCCATGGCTAAGGCTGAGTAAAAAGACCTTGGGACCATACGCCGCTAAGGACACAAAGCTTATCTTCCTGGCAGGGGCACCACCTCTACCCCCTTTACTTGGCCCTTTTTGGCCACTGGCAGATGAGTGGTTAACCAATGACTGGTAAGATTCCTCAAGAGAGGGACAGCCTATGACAGGCACTGTAATGATGAGGCCATCAGGGAAGGACTTGGGGGACAATAGGAAAAGGGGTGATGGGCCCTCCTGTCTTGGCTTTGACATAGCCTGAGTCCTGATTTCATCTGTAAAAAGTCTCCTTATCTCTTGGCTGCCCATATCCCTCACCTGACTTAAGCCTGAAACAGTGCCAGAGGCTGGTGCTGCCCTGTGCTGTAAAGGGCAGGTTTCCAGGGCAATCAGGCCTAAGAAAAGAATACATAAAATCCTGTGAAATCTGCTTTGCTAAGAATGCCCTCAATTTAAATGATAAGGGTCCAAGCATAAAATTAATTTGTTCCTCAAAGTTTTATGGCCCTTTGGCTATCTGATCCTAACTCAGAATAAGCCCTTATAGTTCTTTGGATGTTATGTATTATTTGATCATTAGTTCCTGACAATGATTGATGAGCTATAGACCCTATATTCCTAGACAAATTAAGCCCAATAAAAGCCCATTGAAGAACAGGCTCAAGGCCCTTCTCCTTTGAAAGATTGGCCCTTTCCTCCCCAAGCAGTTGTCTTAGTAGACTTATTCTCATTGGTGGCTGTCAGGGGCGCTCTGTGGGTGGAGCACCCCCACAAGTAGTTAGAAAGTAGTTGTGGGGATGTAGAGTATATCATAGGAAATATAGTCAATAATATTGCAAAAACTATGTATGGTGCCAATTGGGTACTAGAAAATTCATAGGAACACTTTATAAGGTATTAACATACATATGGTTGTCTGATCACTATATTGTACCCTGAAACTAATACAAAATAATATTGATTATAAACTATAGTGGACAAATAAAGTTTTAAAAAATCAGTAGATGAGTGGATTTAAAAACTGTGGTACATTTACACAATGGAATATTACACAGAAGAAAGAAAGAAGGAGCTCCTACCTTTTGAAACAGCATGAATGGACCTGGAGACTATCATGCTGAGTAAAATAAGCCAGTTGGTGAAATGCAAATACCGTGTGATCTCATTTATAACAGGATTCTAATGAACAAAACAAACTACTGAAAAATATAACCACAGGTATGGATTCACAGAATGGACTGGCAATGGTAAGGAGAGGGGGAACTGTTTGAAATAAAGCGAAGAGATTAGTCAAGCAACCCATGGACATGGACATTAGGGTGGGGATTGACTATGGAAGTATAGGGCAGGCTGGGCAGGGAGGGGAAAAAGGGGAAATAATTGGAGCAACTGAAAAACATAAAAATAAAAAAGAAATGAGTAAGCAAGGCACATATCAAAAATAAAAGTTACAGCCCTGGTTGGTGTAGCTCAGTGGATTGAGTGTGGGCAGGGTACCAAAGGGTCCCAGTTCAATTTCCAATCAGGACACATGCCTGGGTTGCAGGCCAGGTCCCCAGTGAGGGCCATGTGAGAGGCAATCATACATTGCTGTTTCTCTCCCTCTCTTTCTCCCTCCCTTCCCCTCTCTAAAAATAAATAAATAAAATCTAAAAAAAAATGTTTAAAAAAATAAAAGTTACATTTTTTAGTAAGTGTTGAAAAAAGAAATGACCCTTTGTGACAGCATGGATGAAGCTGGAGAGCATTATGCTAAGTGAAATAAGCCAGGTGGTGAAAGACAAATACCCTATGACCTCACCTATAAGTAGAACCTAATCAATAAAACAATCAATCAAGGAAAATATAACCAACCAGAAACACTGAAATAGAGAACAAACTGACAGTATCCACAGGGGAGAGGGATACTGGAGCAAAATAGGGAAAAGTCCATCAAGGAACACATATGAAGGACATATGGACAAAGCCAAAAGGGGGTAGGTTCGAGGGTAGGAGGAGGGGATGGGTGGGGTGGGGGACCCTGGTGGGGTGAAAATAGAGACAACTATACTTAAAAACAATAAAAAATAAATAAATAAAAAGTAAAAGTTTGCAAATAAACTCTCAGAACATTAATAAATGATAGAAAATATAAAGTGGTGAAAAATAAACTGGAAAATTTCAAGAA
>PVJI01025562.1:0-20296 GCA_004026765.1 Micronycteris hirsuta | reverse complement strand
TGCTGGAAACAACCTAGGTGCCCATCTACAAATGAATGGATCAAGAAACTATGGTACATTTACACAATGGAATTCTACGCAGCAGAGAGGAAGAAGGAGTTTATACCCTTTGCAACAGCATGGATGGAACTGGAGAGCATTATGCTAAGTGAAGTAAGCCAGGCAGTGAGGGACAAATACCATATGATCTCACCTTTAATCGGATCATAACCAACAAAAGCAGAAAGCAAGCAAAACATAACCAGAGACACTGAAATTAAGAACAGTCTAACAATAGACAGGGGAGAGGGGAGAGGGGACAATGGGGAGAAGGGTTTTCAGGAACCACTGTAGAGGACACATGGACAGAACTAAGGGGGAGGAGGGAGGCTGGCGGGGAGGTGGGACAGGAGGGGAAGGGAGTGGGGAGGGGAGAGGATGCAAATAACTGTAATTAAACAAAAAAATTTTAAAAAAAATTCAAGAAAGGAATTCATATAATTTTCTATAGCAGAGCAGTGAAGGCATGCGTTTCCTGCAGGGTGAGACTTACCATCTCTCTTACATGTTAGTTGGAAGTAAAAATCCTATTCACAATGTGGAATTGTAATAATTTGACTAAGAAAAAAGATAGAAGTAGGGGGAGTGGTGTTGAAACCACAGAGAAGAGAGAGAAGTGACTCTTCCGCTTTATATAATATATACTCATATACACTTATATACTATATATATACATATATATATACACATGTGTATATATATATAGTTTATGTATACTCTACATATGGTGCTCTTGGCATGGGCAAATGCATAATCCTATGATAAAAGCATATGCTTTGGAGCTAAACTTACTTTGGCCTAAATTTTGCCATTGTCTCTTCCTAGAAGAAAACAGCAAATTAACAGAGAGATTGTTTTCTAACAGAATTTGAAGAGCTTTATTTTGTAAAGATAGTAGTAAATGGGAGGTCTGCTGCAAAATGTCCCCCCTCTGTTATTTTTGCAGTTGTTGCTTATTTGTTGTTGTTTTTAAACTCAAGTAGTTTCAAAGCCAAATAGGAAATGTATATCATCTTTTTAGCCCCCATAATTTGTTTCCAATATTTTCTATTTGAAAAATAATTTTTTCTTATAATAAATTCTGGACATGGAACATTTAGAAAGAATGAAAATCCTTTAAAAATGAAAAACAATCACCCACTCAGGTATTCACCATTTAGATATAACCATAATAAAATTTGGTGCTTAGTCTTTTTTTCTCCCTTTACAATATGTCCTATCATGAGTTCAAAAGATGTGCGCACGCCCTGGCAGCTTGGATCAGTTGGCTGGAGCATCACTCTGTGCACCAAAAGGTCGCCAGTTCAATTCCAGGTCAGGCCACATGCCTAGGTTGCCAATTCGATCCCTTGTTGGGGAGCCTATGGGAGGCAACTAATCAATTTTTCTCTCTCTTTCTCTTTCTCCCTCTCCTTCTCTGCCTCCCTCCCTTTCCCTTCCTCTCTCTATAAAAATCAATGTTCTCAAGTGAGGAGATATATACACAATTTATGTATATTGTTTTTCCTTACTATTATATAATAGGAATTTCACATATCACATGTAAAAATAATACTTGTTATCTAAATAATTTCACTCTTTCTCACCCACATTTATTTTATCAATCTCTTATTTTGGCAAATTTCACTATTCTAAGATATAATAAATAATTTTATACACATTACCTACATATATTTCTTTTGGATAGACTCCTGAAAATAGAATGACTGAGTGAAAGGTATGAATATTTTTAAATTTTTAAGACATGCTAAAATTTTCTTTCCATTAAGGCTGTGCCAGTGCTCACTCCCACCATCAGAACAAAAATGTTAATTTATTGATAACTAGAGTTATTAAATCTACTTTGATTAATATATTGGCCATTATATTTCTTTTTCTGCAAATCATACATTTCCTTCTTTTGTCCGATTACCTATTGGACACTTAATTGACAATTTCTTCTTTCTTCCTTCTTTCTACTAAAAGTTACCATTTAGAGTTTTCATGGTATGAGTCTTGAATAATTAAGTATATTACTTGTTAAAGCACAACTAGAAGTGTGTTTCTATTCGCTCCCAAATTTCTGTTACAGAATATTACACCATACTTCACATTTAGAATTCTCTCTGATGACAAAAATGTTAATATTTCCTTTCCTAGGCAGACCCCAAATGTGGCAGCTTTTAGTAGCAGCATGCTGGATGCTTCTTCTCGGACCTCTATATGGTTATCACAGGAAGGGAAGCATCACAAATCCTGAAGCTAATATGAATATTGTAAGTCATCCATTAAGGAAAAAAAAATGAAGATAAGGATTTATGAAGTCGTCATTTTATTTTATTTATTTTTTTAAAGATTTTATTTATTTATTTTTAGAGAGAGGAGAGGGGAGGGAGACAGAGAGGGAGAGAAACAGCAATGTATGGTTGCCTCTCACATGGCCCTCACAGGGGACCTGGCCCGCAACCCAGGCATGTGCCCTTGACCGGAAATCAAACCGGGACCATCTGGTTCCCAGCCCACGCTCAATCCACTGAGCTACACCAGCCAGGGCAAGTCATCATTATTTTAGACATAATTGATATGCTTGTCTAGTTTTCAACAATTCTAGATTGACTGAATCTGTGCCTCCTCCCCTGTTCCTTGACATGACTAACTAATCCAAGGGTTGAGAGACCTGATTCAAGTTGGGGAGGTTAATACTCCCTCTCCTGGCGGTTGAGCTACCATCTCATGGTGGCTTACTGAAGAAAATGCCCATGAGTTCATACTACAGAGTATCCTTGAGTTTTTCCTGAGGTTTTTTCCTAGAGTAGTTTCTGTGGTTTGTGAGCTGTATCAGTGTACTGTTAGTTTAGTAAGCCAGAACTTGTTTCGGTTGCTCTTAACCAAAAGTATCTTAACATGCAGGACTTAATACCAGAAGTGAAATCAAATGAAATAGAGTGATAGAATGGAATGGTACTGCGAAAGAAGGAAGGAGGGAAGTGAGGGAGGGAGGAAGGGAGGAAGGGAGGGAGGGAGGGAGGAAGGAAGGAAGGAAAGAAGGAAGGAGGGAGGAAGGAAGGGAGGGAGGGAGGGAGGAAGGAAGGAAGGAAGGAAGGAAAGAAAAAGACAAATGACCAATATCCACTGTAGACTTTGTTCTGATGTGGTACTCCATATTCCTGCGTACATTGTACACCATTGATGTGCTCACCTGCACCTGTTTATATTAGAATTTTAAGAATGGAACTGTCAAAGTTTTAAAATTAGTGTCTTGTTTCTCTCTCTAACGCATCCAGCAGGTATCCCTAACCTTTTACCACACTGCAGAACTCACAATCTATAAATATATTTCCTCAATCCAAATTCTCCTTTTCCTCCCATATTCATGTACATTTTATTCTTTCTGGTCTGAATGCTTTTTGGCTCTTAATTATTCTATAATGGTCATAAGATTAATAAACATTAGCCCTGGCTAGTGTGGCTCGTTTGTCTGGAGCATCGTCCCATAGACCAAAAGATCACAGGTTCAATTCCCAGTCAGGGAGTATTCCTAGGTTGCGGGTTTAGTCTGTTCTGGGTGCTACTAGAAGCAACTGATCAGTTTCTCTCATATCGATGTTTCTTTTCCTCTCTCTCCTTTCCTTCCCCTCTCTCCAAAATCAATAAGTGTGTTCTTGGATAAGGAGAAAAAAGAATAATAAACATTATGGGTCACTTAGATTGTGTCAGGCACTATTCTAGATTCTTTATGTATAATCCTCAAAACAAATCTGTGAGGAGCTACCATTATTATCTCTGTCTTAGAGTTGAGGGAAATGAGGCAGAAGAAGGTTAAGTAATCTTCCAAAAGTTCCCTAGCTAGCAAGAGGAAGAGTGGAATTCGGTGTCATACTGTGAGTCTCTAGAGTCTGTGCTCATAACCACTGCTTCATGTGGTCCCATAATGTATGCGCACCTCTTGTGTGCCTGGCATGGTCGAATACATAATCTTGTCATAGGGCATGCTTTTGAGCTAAAGTTACCTTGGCTTTAATTTTATCTTTATCTTTTCCTACTTGTACAATCTCAGACAGATTGTTAATCTTCCGGCAATTCAGTTTTCTCAACTGCAAAATGGGTATAATTTTATTTTAAAGGCCATTAGTTAAGATTAATAAAACAGGAGGTATAAACCACCTTCTATGCAATAAACAGTGGTTCCCCTCTTTCTCATGTATCTGTGGTTGGGATATCTCTAGTTTACCCCTCCAGATATACTCTGTATTCTTTTATACTGTTTTCTCTGTCCAAAAGGCTGACCTGTAAGAACTAGGTCAACAAGATCCCTGGAACTTTGGTTTCAGTTCAGTTCATCCAATGGAAATTGGGAGCAGGAGATCAGAAGGAAGGAGGACAGTGAAATTATATGAGTTATTTTAGCCTTGGCCCCCTCCATGAGTCACCCTAGATAGGCTGTCTCCCTCTGCTAAAGGTCACAGCTCTTCTCAATGTGGTCCTCTCTATCTGACATTCTGGTTCTGTTCTGATCATCACTTCCTTTCATCTCCTTCATGGTAGAACTTTGGTGACAGCTCGCTTGTCATTAGCCATAGGGTACTGCACAATCATCTGTGGTTTCTCTCAGTATGACCATACAATTTCTTGTCAAAAAATTTTGAGAATGAACTAGGGTGCATTAATAATACCAGGCCAAGCAAGCCAACCAAAATGTACAGTCACCCAACCTTGCCTCACCCATGCCTTTGCCTGCATCCATCCCCCTTTAAAGCCCTTCTCAAGCTATCCTGATTTTCCTACTTTATTTTTTCTCAATACATAGAGGAAGAGTAGGCTGTGACTTAAAGTACTGTATTGCAATGCAGGTATAGAAATCAAGAGATTACATCGTGAACATATATATTTTTCTTTCTTCTTTTCAGAGCCAAATTATTTCTTACTGGGGTTATCCTTATGAAAAGTATGATGTTGTGACAAAAGATGGTTATGTCCTCGGAGTTTACCGGATTCCTCATGGAAGAGGGTGTTCAAGCGCAGGTGGGATTTATTTTGTTATGAAAGGCATAATGCCTAAAGTAGATTCCTGGATGTGCTGAGAGCGGCAGGGCAGCTTTTATTCTGAAACAGAGCCCAGTGACTTCCATTGAAGACACCCCACCTCCACTACTCCCGTTCATCTGTCTAACACTTTGGGATTTTTAAGGCATTTTATATACACTGTTTATTTAACCTTTGATTTCTCACTTTGTTCTCTTTCCTAAAAAACACAAAAAAGAAAACTCAGTCTTACTCTGGAGATACCACTTTCCAGCTTAAAACTAGACACCTAGGACTCATTTTGATAATTTCTTCTTCCTTCCCTACTATACATATAGCCCATCACCAAGATTGGTCTTCTAAAGTTCTTTCTTATTTGAAAAATTCTTTTAACTTCAAGAACACTCAAGGCTAGGCATATACATCATTATCATCTTTTGCTTTAACTACTGCAATAGCTTTCTAACTGGTATCATATCAGTTGTAATTAGTGCTCCACCCAAGTCAGTGGGATTTCATTTTTAAAATAAATCTGACACTATTAGTTCTATACTTACGCTGAATTAAAGGGCCATTTCTAGCTCCTTGCAATATAGGTCGATATGTATAGAGAGAAGAGGATCATTTGGCAAGAACTCTTCACTTTATTTTCTGATTTTTATCTACCTTTGTTCTTTGGAATGTTGTATATCAACCACCAAAACATCAGAAGGGTTAAGTAGTTCAAGAAAAAATTCTAAACTTTTACAAAGAGAGGGAGATGAAATGGCGCTGATGCAATAGAACCATCCATTCCCCCAAATAAGTCTATTTTCTTGTAAATACTCACAAGAACTTTGTGTCCACAATCTTTTACCTCATGATCTCTGCCTGGAAGCTCCAAAGTGCCGAAGGTGGAAAGCCGTCTCTACCATGAGAGGCTGCCCGGGGCTCACATCCGAGAGGGGCTGACCGCCATTTGCAGAGTGTGTAATATCTTTTCCTTCTGTCTTCTGCAAAGCTGGGTAAATGGACACAGTTCCTTGCTTTCAGATGGCTGAAGGCTCTCTAAGAGTCCAGTCTGGCCTACCCAATCTCAGAAAGCTGATGTTGCACCAAAAGTGACCTGAGGGAGAGTCCTGAGGTAGCAACAGACATTCCAAATCATTTATTAAAAAAAAAAATCCTGCTCACTTCTTTCTCTTGGAATTTTCAACACCATTTCCCGCCTTCCTTTTTTTTCTCTTCCTTAGTCAGATTGTTCCAATTTTACATTATGAATAGGATTTTTATATTAAATTAACAATTTTACATGTCATAATATTTCACTTAAATCTTTGAATTTTGCTTTCTGAAAGAAAAGATTAAATTAAATAGTATGTATAGTATCTAGCATAGTACCTGGTTTCAACAAATGGCATTTTTATGGTTTTTGTTATGATTTGGAGAACAAGTCAGTTTTATTGTCAGTTACTTCTTGAGAAATAAAATGTTATTAATATGAATAACGATAGAGCAAATATGTATTGTGCTGAACAGTCTTTTATGTATTTTAATTCTAATCAAATTCTTATGGCTCAACTATGAGATGACCTGTCATTATTGCGCATTATGCAGATAAGTGAGCTGAGATAACCACAAAGGGTTAATACATAATAGAATAGATTTTGAACCAAGACAATCTGACTCCAGCACCTACAGAACAACACAATACATTATATATAACCCAAATTTTATAAAAAGAAAAACAAGAGGGACAGAAGATAAATGACTAGCCCAAGTAAGGAGCTCAGAAAGGACTTGAACCTAGGTTTGCATGGTGCCAAATTTCATCTCTTAACGTCTCTTCTATACAACAGGAAGACAGGAAAGAGAATTTTCTTGTGGACACTGAGGAAGTAGACATGAAATTCTCGTTGCCTATGTTTTGCAGCTCCAAGGCCTGTTGTTTACTTGCAACATGGCTTAATTGCATCTGCCACTAACTGGATTTGCAACCTGCCCAACAACAGCTTGGCTTTCCTTCTGGCAGATACTGGTTATGACGTGTGGATGGGGAATAGCCGGGGAAATACTTGGTCCAGAAAACACTTGAAATTTTCACCCAAATCACCAAAATTCTGGGCCTTCAGGTAAGGAGATATATAGTAATGACTAAAATGTGCACTTGACTCATATATATATATGAACACTTCAGTTTTTCCATTTCTGTCCAAATGCACCCAATAAAATCCACAAGAAAGAAACAAACATTTTCTCCTTTACCCAGGCTTTCTTCACTGGCTCTGAAAAAATGTCCTTATTATTGCATTGATGTTTGTTTCTAAACACCCCACTTGCTGGTGTGGGGGGTGGTGAACATGTGCATATGCAAAGTATATATGCATAAAAATCAAAATGCAAAGGTCAGCCTTTGGAGAAGGTTCATTCCAAGACTATCCCTTTGTCCATGTGGACTCCAAAAGAAGCTGGCATGGTACTCTTATGAGAGAGGAAAAAATGATTGAGAACTGGGACCAGAAACAGGTTCTGGTTGAAAATCCTGAGAATCAAACATTCATGATTCTCCAAGAATGAACCTAATCCTGTGTGTCGATGACACTCAAATGTTTACTCACCGAGTGGTGAGAAAACTCTGCCCTCCGTAGAGGGAAGTATTGAAATCTGCCCCAGGAATCACATTTGGGGAAATCAGGAGAAAGTCTGATTGTGGGATGGTTAAAGAGCAGAACGTGGCCACCAGCCTTCCCTGGGGCACTGTTGGCTCTTGACACCAGGCCTGCTTGGTCACTGGGACAAACCCCTGCACTTGCAGAGACACTTAGAACTGTACCTTGAAGGCCATGAGAGCTGTTTGTTCCCTGACCTCATTTCCGCCTTATTCCTGGAAGCCACTTGGCATTTCCTAATTGCACACCCCAGTGCAGCTGCGTCATGGAACTATTGCAAATGACATGATGATTCCCTAGATGAGTGTTTTCCCAGCTATACATACAAATGCACACACGAAAAGAAGCACCTGAAGTGATTGATAAATATTCAGATTCCCAGGTGTCTTCCCTGATTCAGTCTTTCTGGGCTGAAGACTACAAATCTGTTTCCTTTATTGTTTTGTTTTGTTTTTTAAATACAGGGTCTTGCACAAATAATGTAACATTTTTATTACAAAATCTTTTTATTAAAAATCATAAGCATGTAATTCTGTAACATGACAATATCACACTCAAGCATATCATATGACATTTTAGGCGAAATGTTCAAATTAAAACTATAAATTATTAAACCCATATTATTAACCTACCAACCACACTTGAGCAGGCCTTACTTCTGCCAGATCCTTTATATTGCATTTTATGTAATCGTTCTTTTTAAAGGGAGTTTGGTAAATCTGCCATAGAATTAAGTGAAATATGACTAGTCTTCCAGGGAAAGAATAGGCCTTTGTAACTCAGATTTTTCTAATTCCAATTTCTTAACAATGTGCAATCAAGGTGACTTCCATCCTCAAAAGTCCCAGAGACCCATAATATCATGTATTGACTCTACTCTTAGATTTAATAGAGGCTAAGTTTCTATGTCTGCAATGAATGTGTTTGAATATTGCAGGCCTAACGATATTTTTTCCAATTTTGTTTTTTTTTTCTTTGGCAGTTTGGATGAGATGGCTAAATATGATCTTCCAGCCACAATCAATTTTATTGTAGAGAAAACTGGACAGGAGCGACTTTACTATGTGGGCCACTCCCAGGGCACCACCATCGGTGTGTTTGGGGCAGGTGTGGCCTGAGAGTGTCAGAGGATCTTCTTCCCTGTTCATGAAAGGGGTCAGGATTTCTTCCCTCTGTGATGTCTGTAGCTTGGGACTTTGAGTTGGAAAGCCATTTTCTCTGTCTGATTTCTGAAAATTAAAAAAAGGGAATGACAACAAGGATTTTTCCCCCATAGGACTAAATCTGGGAATTGATAAATAAGCCATGAGGAGAGAGAATTATTCATTTTTATACCCAAGAAACATTTTTCAGACACTGGGTTAGATGCTGGGGAAGCAGAGGTAAATATGGTAGACACTTTTCCTTTAAAGAGCTCACAGTCCAGTGAAGACACTGAAAAAAAAACCCAGAGAATTACAAATCCCACTGGTCATATGTCATGATCAGCATGCCTTTCACTTCCCAGGATGCTCTGGGGTAGGCTGGATGTAGATGGGGCCATGTGAACAATACCATGAGGCACTTCACTTCCTTTACGGCTCCTCATTCTGCCACAGACCTCAGCAATGTCAACAGCATTTCCACCAGTCTCTTTTCTGTATCCTAATCCTAATCAAGTTTCTAGTATAAAGTCGGATTTCATATGCCTGTACTATACCAGGCATCTTACATACATTCTTGTGTTGGAAACTACAAATGTGTGAGACTATTATCATCCATATTTTACAAATAGCTGAATTCAGAAATTCTTTCTAATGGTGATTCTGCCAAATAATACCTTAAGCTTTTTATATGTATATTTTAACCTTCAAAAGAATCATCCTATAAGATACTTTTTCCACATTTACAGATTGTGAAACTGAGACTCATATAGTTAACTTGCCCAAGTCTTCACACAGCTAGTGAATGGGAAGCCAAAATGAAAGCCCAGTTTTGTCTGATACCACAGAGGATGCGGAGCTCACCTCCACATGCCCCACAAGGGCTGTTTGAACCCTCTGTAACTCTTGCACTCCAAAGACAGAAAGCACTTCGTTCTGAATTAGCCAATTCCATTCCTGAGAAATTTAGAAAATCTATCCCTAAAAATTGTACTTTCTCTGAGTTATTTTTATCTCTATTACTGTTTTAATATAACTATTTTTTATATTATTTAAAATGATTAGCAATTTTTTAAAGTCTATAAACTAGTATTTTCTTCCCTTTCAGCTTTCATAGCATTCTCTACAAATCCAGAGCTGGCTGAAAGGATTAAAATATTTTTTGCACTGGCTCCAGTCACTACCGTGCGATACACCCGAAGTCCCATGAGAAAGTTAACAACTCTTTCCAGAGAAGCAGTCAAGGTATGTGGCTTCCCATGTTTAATTCTGTAGATACTACAGCTAGCTCTGTTCCCAATGATTTCAATAGAAGAAACTCAAATGATATTTTGCAAACCTCTGAGACTATAATAGGTGCTAGAGGTATCCACCTAGGTTTGCTGATGATATGCAATTTTACCAGCAGGGTTCAGGGGACTAACTCTGATGCTATATCACCCTATTGTCTTCATCAATATCTTCTCTCTCTCATGTACGTCATTCCTCAACCACAGACAAGCAAATGCTGATTGGATTAATTGGTTTGTTTAATCTAGTAGGTTAAATCTCTTTCCAGTGGCCCCTAGTTTCTGAGGGGCAGTATACAGTTGTAGTTGAGATCATGGCATGAAGCCAGATGTCATGGGTTTGGATTCTGGCTAGCTGGGTAAATTTGGTCAAGACCTTAACTGTTCTGTGAACCATTTTCTTAATTGGTTAAAGTGGGAATAATAATAGTCTCTACTCATAAGGCTGCTGTGATGATTAAGTGAGTTCATTGTACATGTAATTCCCTTAGGACTAGGTCTTGCACATTGTAAGCCTTCAACAAATGTCAACTATTGTTACTGCATTTCATGTAACATACCTTCCTCCATCTCTACAAGTCTAACTTTGCCCAGTTGCCCACAGTTCACAGACTCCCAGTCTGTTAACTACTCGAAACCTAGACAATATCTTTCACCTCGGGTTTTTCTGCTAGCTGACAGCTAGCTAAGCTCATCATTTACTCAGGTGAGGAGAATTGGTGTATGTGGGTTGGTGTGTTTTCATGTTGCATTTTAATACAGGCTTTTCCCATGGCTAACAGAAGGTAATCATAGTGTTTAATTGAAATCAATGATTTCAGTTAAAGCAAATACTGAGATAATTTTTATAGAAGCCAGGGATTTTGGTTGGTAAGAGATAAGCAAATTAGCTTATGTTGAGTCAGTTTCGTACCTATATAACTTAGAAACACGGTAGCGGGAAAGCCACCAAATGACATGGAAAATGATCACATTTCCCTCATAGTACTGGGGCCTCTTATACCACAAAAAGTCATGGACTGCTTGCTAACTTATTTCAGCATTCCCACACAGTTAGGAGACATTTTGATACGATGGGCTTTTTCTATTTTTCTCAATTTGCACAGCTCTGCTTCAAACTTTCACATGTTTTGACATGCCTGTGGTGTAATGCAAGTCAATTCAATTCTGTGAAAAGATATCTAGGAGCTACTATTTCAAAGGCATAACATCAAGAAACAGCAATGTCTATAAAAATCCATTTCAGCCTATGGATATGACTGAGAATTAGGGTGCCTGTGAGAGTCATGGGAGGCTTGACTACAGGGAGAGTGCGGCACAATTAATGGAAAGCAGTTCTGTCATGTTAAGAAGTTTAGATTTTGTTCTGTTGGTAATGGGAAGCCAATGAAGAATGTTAAGCAGAGAACTGGCTTGATCACATTTGTTCTTTTAGAAGGATTGCCCTGAAAGAGCTTTGACTACAATAGAGGGGCTACCAGATGTGACCCATTAACTTCTATTAGAAAATGCAGCATTATAATGATAAAGACAAAAATATAGGCAAACACAGAGAAAAGTGAAGATATTTCCAGTTCTTGGAATTACAGAATGTCTTAGATGACATGGCATTTGAATTTGAGATTAAAGGCCAGACTTCAACATATAAGGTGGTGTAGGAAGTCTTTCCAGATCAAAAGGGTAACATCAGCACCACTGAAGTAGTAAAACTCAAGCCATGGGAAACCATATATAACTGACTTTATTGGTGCTTTACGTTTGTAAAAGAAAGTGTATGAGAAATAGTATTGGAAATGTAGGAATAGATTCTGAAAGGAGTTGAGTGCTAAGTTAATAAGTTTAGAATTTATTCTATAGGTAATGGCTGGCCATGGAAAGTCCTTGCACATGGGAAAGGGCACAGACAATGATCTTTTTAATGAAGATTCTCATGGTAACAAAAATGGAAGTGCATGGGAGTAAAGGACTTCATGAGGGACAAAAGATAGAGTGGCTATGGGATTATTGCTACACTTCCGCTGATAGGTGAGAATCTGAGCCAGAGTTGTCCAAAAAGAAAAAAAAATACAGGATTTGATAATAAAATAGACATGATATAAACTTTGAGAGGGAGGGGCTTCTTTCTCTTCCTTTCTCCTATTAGCCAAAAGTTCTCAGGCATAATTGGAGAATGGCTTCCTCTTTCAGTGGAGAGCGGGACTGAGACAACATTTTCACTATCTATGATTAGAGAACTCTTTTTATTGATACTATCAGTTCTTTTCTATAGCTCCTTCATTTCATTTCATTTTGATTTGATTCAATTCACATTACATACTGGCTAAAGGACTTGAGTCAGATAGAACAGAGTTCGCATTCTGCCTCTGCTTTATGCCCCTTGTGACCTTGGCAAGCTACTTAACCACTTTAAACCTAAGTTTTACATTTATAAAATGGGTAGAATTGGAAGTTGTGATGTTAACAAGATGGTGAGCTTGGAGGTCCCAGCATGTCTACCCAATAGAAAAAACAAAAACAATAAAACAAGTGTAAACTGGTGAAAATAGCTCTGGGGAAGTTCTGGACTATAGTGAAGAAGCAGCAGAAATGCTTCAATGTCAAATACCAAGAATGGCTTCATGGAAAAGAATACAAAGCATTTCACCTGCACCACCCCACCACCTGGTATGGAGCAGCTCATCACTCAAAGGGATCCCCTCAGAGGGACTTCATCAAATGGCTGAAAAAAGAACAGAAGAACTCCATCAAGCCTCATCACTACCCTGGGAATTTGCAGCCTTTGTTACCAAGGATCCCCACAGTCTTCTCCAGTGTTGAACCCAACTGACAGAGCTGCTCTGAATTCCTGATGCTGCATCTCCTCTCCAAGGCTAGAGCTGTCACTGAGGTGAGACCTGTTTCCAGGGGCCCTGGTTGCTGCTTTGCCCACTTTGGAATCAGGACATCACAGTGCCTTGCCATCTATAGGACTGGAGTTGCTACTGCTCTGCTCCTTACTCTCTGGGTCCCTAATCGTGGTTTTGAACCACCATCACTAGGGCCACACCACTGCTTCTTTATGCTCTACCCTTGGTACCCAAGTTGGGGCTTCATCCTAGCATGATTAGGGTGGAACAAAGTCCCAACATTGACCCCTCAGGGGCAGATGTGGAAGAACAGCAGCTGGGCCCTAACGATGCCATCCCCAGGGCATGCTGCTGCTGTACCCTGCCTCCTGAGCTTCAGTCACCACTACACCCTATTATCCCTGGGCCCATGCTGCTGCTGAGTCTCCCAACTTCTTCCCCCACCCCTGGACCTGAGTCACTGCAACAAACACAAGAGACCCAGACCCTAATTTTACAGGAGGTATGCACATGCCTGCACCTCAGAATTAATACCATTACCACAGTAAATACACCTATGCCCCAGCCTCGCTGCTGTGGTGGTTTTGTGTGTACCTGAACCCTGGACACTGGCTTTGCTGCCACAATGAGTTTCAGTGAACCAAACCTGGTACCAGGAAGTATATCTGGAGCTACAGCTTCTACCCATGCACAAAAAGAATAGGAGAATACAACAGTGTTTGCCACTGAGGACCTCACTAACTCTAGTCACCACTTCTACCAGAAGACACCCACAATTTTGGCCACTGAGGATGTCTGCAGTCTTCACCACAGTTGAGCTCAGCTGACAAAACTTATAAAAGAATTCATATCAGTACTGCTCAAATTCTTCCAATAAATTGAAGAAGAAGGAGCACTTCCAAATTCATTTACAAGGCCAGCATTACCCTGATAATAATGTCAAAGATGCTACAAGAAAAGAACATGATGCAAAAATCCTCAAGAAAATACTAGCAAACTGAATTCAACAGTACATTAAAAGAACTATTCACTGTGATCAGGTGAGACTAATTCCTGCAATGCAAGGATGTTTCAACATATATAAATCAATAAATGTGAAACATCACATTAATAGAATGAAGGACAAAATCTATGATCATCTTAATGGATTTGAAAAGGGCATTTGACAAAGTTAAACTTCCCTTTATGATAAAAATTCTAAACAGATTTGGTATAGAAAGAATATACTTCAACACAACAAAGGTTATATATGACAAGCCCATAGCTAACAACATAGTCAACAGTGAAAAGTTAAAAACCTTTCCTCTAAGATCAGAAACACTTCTATTCAACATAGCGCTGGAAATGTTAGCCAGAGAAATTAGGCAAGAAAAAAGGAGGCATCTAAATCGTAAAGAAAAAGGTAAAATTATCTCTGTTTGCAAATGACATAATCTTATTAAAAAAATACCCTGAAGATTCCACCAAAACAATGAATAGAACTAATGAATGAATTCAATAAAGTTGCAGAATATAAAATCAACATTAAAAAAACATGCATTTCTCATCCTTAAATAATGCACTATCTGGAAGAGAAATTAAGGAAGCAATCTCATGTACAGTACCATCAAAAATAATAAAATATGTAGAAATAAATTTAACCAAGGAAGTGAAAAACATGTATACTGAACATATAAGACATTGATGAAAGTAATTGAAGAAGATACAACTAAGTGAAAAGATATATTGTGTTCATGGATCGGAAGATTAATATTGTTTAAATGTCCATACTACCCAAAGCTATCTATAATTGAGTGGAATCTCTATCAAATGTTCAACAGCTCTTAACAAAAATAGAAAAAGAAAACTACCCTAAAATTTTTATGAAACCACAAAGGTCCTGAAAAACCAAACCAATCTCGAAAAAGAACAAAAGATGAGACCCCAGATGTCAGAAGAGTAAGTGGAAGCTACACTAACCTCCTCCCAGGACCAATCTGGAATTATAACTACATTGTAGAGAAATCATCCTGAATAACCAACTGAACACTACCTGGAGAGAAACCTTATAACCACAGACAGACAGAAAAACCACTTCACCTCAACAAGACTGTCCAGCAGAGGGAGCCACATGCTGTGGATCACTGACAGCTCCAAAAACATTGAGGAAGGCCAGTCACCAGCAGTGTCTGACAAAGGCCTATCTTTGCAGATCTACCGAATAAAAAGAAACAAACACAAAGAAGCAGGCAAATTGGGAAGACAAAGAAACAGACCCCCAATGAAAGAACAAAAGAATTCTTCAGAAGAGCTATGTGAAATGGAGGCAAGCAATTTATCATAATAGAGTTTAGAATAATGATAATAAGGATACTCAACAGCATAAAAAAGACATAGAAACCATAAAAAAGGACAACTCAGAAATAAAAAATACAATATCTGAAACAAATAATACACTGGAAGGAATGAGAGGTAGGTTATATGAAGCAGAAGATTGAATCAGTGATTTGGAAGACAAGGTAGGAAAAAACACCCAGGCAGAGCCTCAAAAAGAAAAAAGAATTTTAAAAAATGAGGAGAGCTTAAGAAACATTTTGGACAACATGAAGTGTAACAACATTCACATCATGGGAATACCAGAAGGAGAAGAGAGGGAGCAAGGGATCGAGAGCATATTTGAAGAAATAATGACAGAAAACTTCCCTACTCTGGTGAAAGAAAAAGACACAGAAGTCCAGGAAGCTCAGAGAGTCCCAAACAAGTTGGACTCAAAGAAGGTTACACTGAGACACATCATAATTAAAGTGATAATGTTTAAAGAACAGCAGGTAGTTACCTACAAGGGAGCACCAATGAGACTGTCACCTGATTTCCCAGCAGAAATATTTCAGGTCAGAGGGGAGTGACATGAAGTATTCAAGGAGATGAAAAGCAAGGACCCACAACTGAGACTATTTTACCCAACAAAGCTATCATTTAAAATCAAAGGAGAAATAAGGAACTTCCCAGACAAGAGAAAGTTAAAGGAGTTTGTTTATACCAAACCAATACTGTAACAAATGATAAAGGGCTTGCTTCAAGAAGAAGAGGAAGAAAAAGAGAAAGAGAAAAAAGAGAGGAAAATAGTCTGACAATAAAATGGCACTAAATATGAATCTATCAATAATCACCTTAAATGTAAATGACTTATATTCCAACCAAAAGACATAGGGTACCTGAGTGAATAAGAAAACAAGATCAAAAGATACACAAACACTAAAAGTAAAGGGATGGAAAAAGATATTTTATGCAAATGGAAAGGAAAAAAACTGGGCTAGCAGAACTTATAACTGACAAAATAGACTTTAAAAACAAGCCTATAATAAGAAACAAAGAAGGACAATGCATAATAATAAAGGGAACAATCCTACAAGAGGATTTGATGTAACCCTAGTAAACATTCACACACACAATACAGGAGCACTAAATACATGAGGCAAATCTTGATGGACTTCAGGGAGAGATCAACAGAAACACAGTTATAGTTGAGGATTCTAACACCCCATTGACTTCAATGGACAAATCTTCCAGACAGAAAATCAACAAGGGACAGCAACCTTAAATGACACAGTAGATCAGATGGATTTAATTGATGTCCTCAGAGCATTTCACCCCAAAGCAGCAGAATATACATACTTTTCAAGTGCATATGGAACATCTTCTAGGATAGAGGACATGTTAAGACACAAAACAAGTCTCAATAAATTGAAGAAGATTGAAATCACATAAGCATCTTCTATGACCACAATGCTATGAAACTAGAAATCAATCACAAGAACAGTGAAAAACACACAAAAACATAGAAGCTAAATAACATGTTATTAAACAATGAATGGGTCAACAATGAGATCAAGGAAGAAATCAAAAGATACCTTGAAACAACTGAAAATGAGGACACAACAATCCCAAATCGGTGGGACACTGGGAAAGCAATCCTAAGGGGGAAATTCATAGCATTACAGGCCTATCTCAAAAAACAAGAAAAAGCTCAAATAATCTATCTTTACACTTAAAGGAACTTGAAAAGGAACAATAAACAAAGGCCAAAGTGAGTAGAAGGAAGGAAATAATAGCAATCAGAGCAGAAATAAATGAAATCGAGTCTAAAAAATGATACAAAAGATCAATGAATCTAAAAGCTTGTTCTTCAAAAAGATAAACAAGATTGACAAACCTTTAATCAGACTCATCAAGAAAAAAAGAGGGAGATCTAAAATAAATTAAATCAGAAATGAAAGAGAAGAAATAGAAACTGACACCAAAGAAATACAGAGGATTGTAAGAAAATATTATGAACAACTATATGCCAAAAAACTGGACAACCTGGATGAAAAGGATAAATTCGTAGAAACATACAATCTTCCAAAACTAAATCAGGAAGAATCAGATCATCTGAATAGATATATTACACCTAGTCAAACTGATGCAGTAATCAAAATACTCCCAACAAACAAAAGCCCTGGGCCTGATGGCTTTACGGGTGATTCCAAGAACTAATATCTATCCTCAAACTATTGCATAAAATTCAAGAGGAGGAAAGGTTCCCAAGCTCATTTTACCAGGCCAGCATGACCCTAATTCCAAAACCAGATAATGACACTACAAAGAAAGAAAATTACAGGCCAATATCTCTGATTAACATCGATGCTAAAATCCTCTACAAAATATTAACAAACTGAATAGAGCAATGCAACAAAAAGATCATACACCATAATCGAGAGGGATTTATTCCAGGAATATCAAGTTGGTACAACATTCATAAATCAATAAATGTGATTCACCATGTAAACAAAATGAAGGATAAAACCACATTATTATTTCAATGCATGCAGAAAAAACATTTGATAAAATCCAGCATGATAAAAGCTCTCAGATAAATGGTATTAGAGGGAACATACCTAAACATAACAAAAGCCATATATGACAAACCTGCTGCCAGCATCATACTCAACAGGCACAAACTACAAGCATTCCCCTTAAAATTGAGAACAAGACAGGGATGTCTGCTTTCACCTCTCTTATTAAACATAGTAGTGAAAGTCTTAGCCACAGTAATCAGAAAACAAGAAGAAATAAAAGGCATCCAAATTGGAAAGGAAGAAGTAAAACTGTCGTCATCATCAGATGACATGATACTGTACATAAAGAACCCCAAAGATTCCACCAAGAAACTGCTAGAACTAATAAATGAATTCAGTGAAGAAACATCATACAGAGTTAATATCCAGAAATCAGTTGCATTTTTATATGCAGATAACAAACTAACAGAAAGGGAAATTAAGAAAACAATCCCATTCACAATTGCTACAAAAAGAATAAAATACCTAGGAATAAACCTAACCAAGGATGTAAAAGACCTATACTCAGAAAATCATAAGATACTGAAGAAAGAAACAGATGAAGATACAAATAAGTGTAAGCACATACAGTGTTCATGGATAGGAAGAATTAACATCATTAAAATGTACATACTACTCAAAGCAATCTATAGATTCAACACAATTCCTATCAAGATTCCAATGGCGTGTTTCATAAAACTAGAACAAATGTTTCAAAAATTTATATGGAACCACAAAAGGCCCCGCATAGCAACAGAGATCCTGAGAAAGAAGACCAAAGTTGGAGGAATCACACTACCTAATATGAAACTATACTGTAAGGCTATAGTTACCAAATCAGCATGGTACTGGCATAACAACAGACACATAGATCAATGGAACAGAATAGAAAGCCCAGAAATAAGCCCACACCTTTATAGTCAATTAATATTTGACAGAGAATGCAACACATACAATGAGCTAAAGATAGTTTTCAATAAATGGTGTTGGGAAAATTGAACAGATACATGCAGAAAAAAGAAACTAGACCACCTTCTTACATCGCACACAAGAATAAATTAAAAAAGAATCAAAGGCTTAAATATTAGACTACCCCAAACCATAATAACTGTAGAAGAAAACATAGGCAGTAAAATCTTGGACATTGCTTGTAGCAATATTTTATCAGATATATCTCCTCAGGAAAGGGAAACAAAAGAAAGAATAAACAAATAGGTACATCAAACTAAAAAGATTTTCACAGCAGAGGGAACCACCAGCAAAATAAAATGACAATCCACAGAATCAGAGAACCTTTTTGCCAATACTTCTGATAAGGCTTTAATATCCAAAATTTATAAAGAACTTACAAAACTCAACACCAAAAAACAAAAAACAAAAAAAAACCCCAACAACTCAAAAAATGAGCAAAAGACTTGAACAGACACTTCTCCAAAGAGGACATACAGATAGCCAATAGCCATATGAAAAGATGGTCAATATCACTAATCATCAGAGAAATGAAAATTAAAACCACAATGAGATATCATCTTGTACCTTTCAGAATGGCTATCATCAGTAAATCAACAAACAAGTGCTGGTGAGGATGTGGAGAAAGGGGAACCCTTTTGCACTGTTGGTGAGAATGCAGATTGGTGCAGCCACTGTGCAAAGCAGTATGGAGATACTTCAAAAATTAAAAATGGATCTGTTTTTTGAGTCAGCTATTCCACTTGTGGGAACATATCTTATGGAAACCAATACATTAATTCAAAAGAACCTAAGAACCCCTATGTTCATTGCAGTGTTATTTACAAGTGCAAATATGGAAGCAGCCAAGTGTCCATCAGTAGATGAGTGGAATAAATAACTATGCCACATTTACACAATGAAATACTACTCAGTCATAGAAAAGAAGAAAATTTTACCTTTTGCAATGATATGTATTGACCTGGAGAACATTATGCTAAGTGAAATAAGTTTTTCAGAGAAAGACAAATACCATATGGTTTCACTCATATGTGGTACCTAATGAACAGACTGAACTAACAAGAAAAATGGGGACAGACTTATAGATGGAGAGCAGGAGAATAATGGGCGGGGGAGGTTAGGCAGTGGAGGGATTGAGCAAAAAGGTAAAAGGACTCACAGACAACAGTGTGGTGATTGCTGGGGGGAGTGCGTATACATTGGGGACTAAATGGTAATGGAAAAACTACAATAAAGATTAATTAAAAAAAGAAAAAGAACAAAGGTGGAGTCATCACACTTCTTGATTTCAAACTATATTACAAAAATATAGTAATCAAACAGTATTGTACTGGAATGAAAAACAGGAACATGGGCCAGTGAAACAGAACAGAGAGCCCAGAAATAAACCCTACTTATGATCACCTAATCTTTGACAGGGCACTATGAACTCACAGTGGGAAAAGGATAGTCTCTTCAATAAATAACGTCGGGGTAACTGGCTAGCTACATGCAAAAGAATGAAAC